>VZRJ01012097.1:1504342-1574924 GCA_013397565.1 Ptilonorhynchus violaceus | reverse complement strand
TAGCAGTAAAACCAAAAAAAAAAAAAAAAAAACAAACCAGCAAGGTCAAAATATTTTACTTATTACCATAGCTCCTGAGAAGGGGCCAATAAACCTTTCACATCCTCACTACAGAAGGGATGGGAATATATAAAACATGCACAGCACCAGCACAACCTAAAAACACCTGGACTCCCAGAGAGCAGCAGCAGAGCAGACAGTGAGACCTGCAAGGACAGGTACTCAGGGGAAGGTTAGAGGATTCACTGGAGCCAGAAGCTTCTCTAAAAACATAGCAAATGTGAAAATAAAAAAAATAATAATAATTTTGAAGAAAAGATCAAAAGGAGCATTAATTTTGGTCTAAATGAGATCTTGAGAACAGAATATATGCAGGACACTGGAATGTGGAAAGACAATCTCCCCATGAGATGTCTGAGAAATGAAGAAGCACCACTGGAATTGCCTCTTCATGAACACAACTGTAACCTGGCTGACACCACTGAAGCTTAGTGGGAAGAATGTAATTGCAGAAGTGATGTTAAAAAGAGTCTTTAGAGATGGCTGTGGGACAACAGGGAGGGATAATAATATTCTGTGTCAGGTAATTCTGTGATTGTAATAACTAATGAAGCTTGGGCCCTTAGTGATCTTCCTGTGAATGACCAATGTCATCTGAGATAACATCAGCTGTAGCTGAAACTTTTTTCACAGGTCACCATCTATAAAAGCTCCTCCTTGAGGATTCTTCTTCATCCCATAAACTAGGCACTCCTAGACTGCTACTTGGGCAACTGTTTTCCTAGCTAATATGGGCCCAAATTACAGAAAACCAATTGTTTTGTGGATGCCACTTCAATGCCAAATCTACTTGGAAAGAGTCCAGAGAAGAAGGAGACAGTGAGGAGCTCACATAACACTGTGGGATCACTTTGTCTTTTTCCATGGGAGAACTGTTAAAAAAAAAAAAGAAAAAAAAAAGGTTCTATTTGACTAATGGACCCTAAAGAATAGAAACAGAAGATCTGGAAAGCTCATGGTATTTAGTATAGCTGAACAAATGATAAGGTCCCTGTTACCTGCTACACAGCATCAAAACCCCCAGGGGACGTGATGAAGGGATACATCAACACCTGACTGTGATATAAACAGGAGCAATTGTATAATCATGGGAGAGTTACATCTGAGAGGTCAAGTTCTGGAAATCCCCCATTGCTGGAAATAAAATGGAACTTTGGAAATTACAGGAGAACATCTCCTAGCTCAAAAATGTGTCATAGGGCTGGTGGCAGCTTAGAGTTCTGAGGAAAGCACATCTGATTGGAAAGGTTACCATCTCCTTCCTTCCTTTCCTTCCTCTTTCTCAACCTGAACTACATTCAGACCTTTCTGGAAAAGATTACTGCTCCTGAGTAAGGGCAATTCATCTGGCCTTTTTCATTAAAATTACTAATTCCATAAAGACGAAAAATATGAATCAAATCACTTAGGAAAAAGAACTAAGCAGGGAAAAAATAAAGAGAATATCTTAGTAGATGCTCAATTCAAATGGAAAATTATGAATTATAATTGGGAACTGCTTAAGAGCATTTTCCTCAATGCTCAAAATAAGACACCAAGAATGGCAAAACTCAACGTCCTAAAAACTGATGACAAAACCAAAACAACGTGTTTCAAAGCAAAACTGAATGCAGCTATTTAGGCAATGTAAAAGGATATTATTACAGCAAATCGGGGGAAAAGGGATAAATAGCAATAGATATAACATATAAGTAGGGTCTCAAGGAAACTAGCAATAGAAATTAAAGAATATAAAATCAAGGGCTGGCAGATTTGATTAAGATGGGAGAAAATTATGAAGTATGTTAGGGAGGAGAAGACTCTTAAAATTGATCTAAATATTTAGAGCAGTTGCCATAATAATGATGAAAATGCAGAATAACCCAAGTATTTTGTTTCCACATTTTGAACTAACGGGGCGTTGCCTTGTAGGAGCACGATGAAAAAAAAATCCATTCCAGCATAAATCAGCAGAAAGTCAGTGGGACAGCTTTCATACAGGAAGTCTAAAACCATTGCCCCGGCCATATATGTTAAGTATATTATCAAAATATGTTAAATATATTATCAAAATATATTAAATACATTTTAGATACTGAGAAAATTCAAGACAAGTAGTAAAAAGTTAAAATTGTGCTAATGCAGAGAGAGGTACAGAAAAGCATCCGTATTTAATTTCTCATGATGACTTTTAGACAAATTAAGTTTGGCTTCTAAAGTATTGACATATTATACAGCCAGGGTACCACATGAGATTTTTATTAATAAAGTGGAATGATTTGAAACTCGGCACTAAATATATTACAGTAGTTGCAAGCTGGTTGCCTTCTTGGAACTGTAATTAAAAAAGGAGCCACCAGGTATCATTAACCCTCCAACTGCACTCGGTTATGGCAGTCCACTGACACCAGGAATAAAAAGGCTGAGCACCAATAGCCAGGCTGAGCACCAGGCACGACCCACACTGACACTTGCACAGAGCCCTTAGTCGTGAAGTGGAAGGTCTTAATAGCCCAGCCAGGGCTCTCCTTCAGGTTTGCTCCTGTTTTTCCATTCAAACTATGATCTCCTGGCAGGAGAGTAGATCATTTTTTCACGAAACTACCCTGTGCTTTATTAATAGTGTGATTTCCTAAAAGCTCTTTGTTATATTTCAATTTAGTCAAGAAAGTACAAAAAAATCTCTGTGAAAAAGCAGGATGAACTTGCAACCAGAGACCAGAATTTGCTTTAATGGTATACTGTAGAGCACCATAATGTAATAAAGGTTACAAAGGAAGCCCAGGTGCCATAAAGCAGTTCCACTGACTTGGGCAGAATATTACACCTGCTGATTTTTCTATTTTCTCCATGCTTAGACTACATTTATATTTATGAGGGGGGAAAAATGATGAAATATTTAAACATAAAGCAGCTTGAAGACCTTCTATTTGTTTGCTAAAATTTAACACATGCTGCAGTAAAATACCAAAGTCCTGGAAGCAAGCTGCAGGGCTGTCAGGGGGACAAGGAGCTGCCCTGGTACATGCCCTGGAGCCACAACAGCTCACCCCGAGCGTCGGGGAGCTCTGCACCAAGGGCCACTGCCACCGAGCCTCAGGGAACTTCTGGGCTCTGGGTACAGTCTAGAGAAGGACAAAAATAGGATGCAACGTTCTTTGTGTCTTTAGGAATGGAGCTGAGCTGGAATAAAGAAGGAAGCTACCAAAGCAACCTCCCTGACTTATTTTTAATATGATGTAAATGTTAACAGCTGTGTTTCCTTTTGGAAGAGCGGTTCTCGACGTTGGGGGAACAGAAATAGGAATGGTCCAAACTTTTTATCCTGGACCTGCAAGATGCACTTGCTTTAGATTTCATATTGACAATCGCCACAAATATTTTAAAGTGGCATCCAGGGCTATCTTAGGAGGAAAAAAACAACAAAGGTCAGAGCTTCTAAAAAGTTTTAAAACTCTTGCTTCTGGGTAAGGCCATAACAGGAGATATGTTTGTGGCAAGAGCAAAGTGCATGAGACAGAAATGAATTCCAATCTTCTGTACTGATTCTGTGGCCTCAGTCACTGTCTAACTGTGGGTACGTGGATTATACCAGTGAACCTGCCCTTCAAAATACGAATATCTCAGGTAAGAGAACCAAGGATTTGAAAACTGAAACACTCTTAACTCTTCAAATCTTGGTAGATGTTTTCCACCAAATCCTCCAGGCTGTTAAGGGGGAGAAATAATCAGTTTCAAATATAACCAGTCAAGTTGTATATGATATTAGTCTAAATTAAATTAATCAACTACAATTTACCTAAGTGTTTCTAGGGGGCGAGATGCAGGCAGGAATCTGTTCTTATTCAACAGAAAAACCACACAAAGCCTTTGAAGTTACATTCTCAAATTGCTCCTGTAATCCCTCATTGCAAGAGATTTCTTTGACTGGGGAGGTTCTAATTTACACTGAAAAGTGCAAACATGCACATAAACACTGGAAGTCTCAAGCAGTGATTTACAAAGTTTTGAAGAAATAAAAACCTCCATAAAAGAGATGATAAGACTGGATTTAAAGGCTTCCTCTGGACCTCTGTCTGTGAAATGACCCCAAGAAGATACCTGGGCCTTCCTCTGTGAATAAATTTGGGCTTTATGAACTATTAATAAAATCAGAAAGATCATGTTAGGATATTGGCAAAGTGAGGCAAATCTCTTAGTCGGAAAAAGGTGAACAAGGTAGACTTTATCCTTATCCAGTGCTCACTGCTGTAAGATACAGGAAATTTCCTCACTAGCTTTATAAAAAGGTGAACTGTTTAAAGGAAATAGCACATATCCAAAAAAAGCAGGGAAAAAACCCCCTTTGTTTCATAAAAAAATTTATTAAAATTGTGAAGTATAACAAATTTTTTATTCTGATAGATTATTAGAGGAGATGGAAACAACCACTTAGGACAGACTGGAGCAGGGACATTTGTAAGAAGAAAAATGCCATTTTCTGTTTCAAATGGCCACACGCTCCACAGCGAATTTGGGGACCCAACAGAACCCTGATGATTTTCAATTCCTTTGAAAGGCATGGTGCCAGATACCCAACAAGAAAAAACCCTCACAGTTCAACTGTCAGAAATGTGAAGCCTTTCCCTAGGGAATATTCTTTACCTTGGCAATGTCATCTTGCTCCCATCGAGCCCCAGCCCACCTCTGCCCTGTGTTCAAACCCTACGAGAGCAGCTGGGGGCTCGATGCAGAATCAAAGTCGAATATTCCCACTTGCACAGTGACAACACTAAGCAGAAGAAGGGGAGGAAAATAATTAAAACACTAACTAGATTGAAAATTAAATGGCAAGGATCGTTGGGTAGCTCTGTGTTGGCTTATTGGGTGTTGATAGGTTACCTCAATTATTTGCAGTTTCTCCTGCAGTGGCATTAAGGGCCCCGGTGAGCCCGTGCTGCGTGTACAGGCTGCTCTTAATGGCTCAGACTAAAAGGACAACACATGGGAAACGACACAGAGCCATAGAGAGGTTAATGGACTTAACCAAGGTGACAAGAGGAGATAATAGGAGGGACAAGAGTGAAATAAAACAAGCAAAGACTACAAGCCATGCCTCCTCTCCCGCTGTCAGGCTTAAAGGAACTCCTTCATTTAGACAAATGAGCTGCTCACAGCAGTGAGTTTCACAGCCTCAGTGCAGTGAGGCTCAAAGTCACCTGGGGACTTTTTGGAGGGAAGATGGGTCTGTTGAAAGAGGTCATGAGATGCAGCTTTGGTTGCACCCTCTGCCAAATTTTTGTGTGGCCAGGGAAAAGCTGGGTGAAGCTTTTCTAGAATGTCCTCCCTCTCAAAGTGCTATGATGGCACGTTAATGTGACAGCAATAGGGACAAGGGAAGGTATTTAGACCCAAGGTGCTCTTTGATCCTCAGAATTTTCTATGTAAAAGCACACCTCAATCATAGTGGACTAAAAGACAGGATTTAAACCGTTGTCCTCAGTTTGGATTTTTCAGTTTCTTCTGTCTTAAGTCCTAGCTGGAGTAACAGCTGATTTCCAACACTGATTCGGTTACAATGGTTACAGGATTTCATAATGTTAGCCTAATTCAATTAGACAAATTTATGAAAATATAATAATGCTTATCAAAACAAGGCTTTGGCTTGTTTAAACATGCTGATAAAGCTCGGCTCATGTTCTTAGAAGAGGCCAAAACATCAGTTTGCATCCACTTCTTATTGTTTCCCCTTGGCTATTAATGAGTCTAGTTGCTATAGATTTTGAGAAACTGAATATATTGCTGCTCATAAAAAATAACATTTAGACTAAGCTTCAACAGATGCACTAATATGTTGTATTAAGTGCTATATTGTTGAAATTCATCATTATGTGTGTTAAAAGCTGAAAGATCTATTGTTAATATATATATGAATGTGAAAAATGAGATCAGAGTACAGAACAAATTGGTTTTTGTTCCTGCTCCCTGATTCTGCACTATGTCCACAGTTACTAGAAACAAATTCTCTGAGACAGCACATATCCCCTGTTGAGGGAGAAAGAGAAGCTTTTCTTGTTTTAGCCAAGGGAAGCTTATATATTTCATACTTTCTACTTCTAGAATCATTTTTCTAAGTTGTATAATGTTGAATTAGGTATGATTTGGCAAAATGTTTAGCATTTGCAGGTCTTTGTTGTTAAAGAAGAAGCAAATATTTCATATAAAACAAAACCTTTCCGAGATGATACTTTTAGTTTCTGGTACTCAGCGTTGGCTCACATAAAAGCAGGGACAAATCAGGCCAGTGAAGGCAAATTTAAGAAAATCACTGTCTTTTCAATCAGAAAATATTTTCTGTTGCTTTCCATGACCTTTGGGGACAGCTCTGCTTCCCATTTCACGTCATAGGAAAAGTCTCTAGGAAGGAAGCAGAGGATTCGTGGCATTGTTTTTTCTTTTACATTGAAGTCCCAGATGACACTTCTGCAAATGATTTTATCTTCTCTAATATACTGCTTTCACAAAGCACATCCCTTGCAGCCTGTTCAAGCTAGAGCCCAAGTCAAACACAAAGTGAGACTATTACTTGTTTTCCATTTGTTTTCTAGATGTTCTTTGTGAAGAAGAGGAACATTTCTTTCTGTAGCTCAGATCATCCTGCTGGAAGCAAAACACATGCTGGTTCGTGCCATTTCAGAGCTGATGATGTCATCTGAACTAAAGTGAGGACAAACTGACCGTTCATCTTGTGAGAGCAAGGTTGTTTATGGTTAAACACTGCCATGAAATGAGTTTTTTCAGTTCCCAGTGGGCATTTGCTATGCCAGCAGTGAGATTTAGCATAACTGAGCACTTGCTACTCCATTGATTTCAGCTGCAAGAATGGTAACATCTCCAAGAATCTCCTTTTTTTTTTCCAAGCTGAACATTCAAAATCAGCAGACACTCTTCTATGATGTGAATGGTGCAAACTTTTGTCCTGCCAGACCAATTTCCTGAGGCTTAAAAGAAACATGCAGCACTGTTTTGTCAAAGGGCCTTTCTTAATCTTGCATTAACCATTTCTAAATTGCTATTAGAGTAGTAACCAAGCAAGATGGGAGAATTTTTTTCCAGAGGTATTGTTATAGAGAAATGTCCAGCACTACTTAAATGACCTATTCTAGACAATTTACTCCGTATGATGAATAAAGAGCCCATATAAAATATTAATTTGGACTCAATACTTAAGGGTTTAAAATTGACATTTAAAAGGAAATGAAAACCAATAGTGTGTGGCTTGAGGATTACCACAGGACTCAGGAAGGAAGATGCCCTTGGAAATTAAAGGTGTGTGTTTACAGTATGATAACCCATGATAAAAATCATGGCCTATTTTAAGAAACAGCAAGAAGGAAAAAGGAAAGTGGAATAAACTGAATACCTGTCTAAATGGCAGTATTTGAAAAAACAAGTCACTGTAAAACAGAGGCTAGGTTTTTGTAACAACTATGGAGTTTAAGTCAAGGAGTGTTGTTATTTGGTGTAATAGAGATCTCAGAAGGAGAGATAAATATTTTTTCACTATTTGAGTTTTTGGATATACTCTGAAAACAGAAATTGCAAGCACTGTTGCTTTATACAGCTTTTAGAATGCAAAGATGAAAACTGTTTTGTTTAAATGAAAAATAGCATCTACTTTTCCAATTCTGGTAACCTAGCAAATTTAAAAATTATTAATAATTATTAATTTTTTTTTGGTTGTAGACTGAGTGATAATTCACTTACAGGATACAGCTCTCTGGAGATCTCAAACCACTTTATAAATATTAATGAATGATGACAGCTTTATAAAAAATATTACAAGTAGCAATTTTCTATTCTACAGAAGAAGAAAATATGTCACAATCTTTTTTAAACAAGAAGTGGATAGGAAACAAAAAGAAACCAACTCTTATTCCCTTTTCCTGCATTACAAAGAAAGTTCTTCCTTTCACATTTCATGTGGAGTAGTTTATTGTCTCCATACTGACTGCCTTGTGCCTGTATCATTCTTAGAAATCATTCTGAAGGAAGCAAAGAATTTCAGACATATATATATTTTTTTTTAAACTATATTCTATTTCTGCTATTGAAGAAAATTGTATTCAAGGCTCTTTGTTGGAAATGTTTAATGGTCATTGCTTTAAGGATGAGTAGATGGAAGAAATGGAAGGCAGCCTTGGCTACTCAAAAGTTCATCAAACTTTAGTAGGTCCCCGTAACCACATTTTTGTATTAAAGACGTGTATAGAAAATAATGAAATCTCCTTGTTTACAAGTCACCTTCATGCAAATTTATATTTCATTTTTACTGCATTCTCAAGTGCTAGTTACATCCCAGCTCTTTCAGAAATTATGCCTCTCAGACGTAATTTTGGGGCAGCGCATTCTTTCGACACAAAAATGCAGCTTAGATTGAGCTATTCACAAACCATGATTGAGCACCCATGGCTTCATTTTGGGAGTTTGTGAGGGAGCAATACTAATCTATAGGGGGGAAAATAGGTGTCCATGATCTTAATGTGCTTTAAGGAAGTGAATAATACCCTTTTGATTTTTAGCACCATTTCCATGATCTTTCCTGGCTATACGTATCTAAGTATGAAAGTCCATTTTTCCCTTAGGCACTTCATAACACACGTGGTGATTCGAGACAGTAAGTGCAGTAAAACTTTCTGATCAGAAGGAAGATGAAGAGCCACGCAACATCCTAAAAAAGCCCAGTCCTCTATGAGAAAATTTTTCTACCTCCTTCAGGTAAAACAGAGATAGATCTCTCAAAATAATGAAAACTGGATGTGAGAACACATTATCAGGCTGGGAGATGGGGATGAATGTGCAATCAGATGGTCCTACAGAAAGTGAGGCTTATGATCAGGTCATTTATTCCACAGGTCTGGATATGAAAGACTTGACTTTTTTTGGAGGAAAGATGGGGAGAGACTGCATAAGCAATTGGAGTGTGAAGCATTTGTACCAGCCCACGCTTGGTAGGGCAAAGTTCCAAGTCAGGTGCCCGCAACCGCTTTTGAAGGCTCAGCTTTCCAAGACCAGAAGGGACTGCTAAAAAAGGTTATTATTTTCTCTTAGAATACTGCAAACCAGAGAAATAGGCACTGTTATTACAGTGATTTTTTAAGAAACAACAATGGAGTAAGGTAATACATTTCCGTTTAATTGCGATGGAAAGTAGGAGCCCAATTCATTCACTCAATAATTATCTAAGGACTGCCTGGTCTCTGTAAAAGCCAGAGAAATACCACAAAGCACCAGGCCAGGGAGCTACAAGCAGTGGAGGGGGCTGGAGCAGTTTTCCAGGTCTCCAGCAGATACCCACGAACACAAACACGCAAAAATCCAGCTGGGATGGAGACGGAACGTGAGGGTTGCCGTGGCTCCTGGGGAACCAGCCAGGCAGATCCAGCAGCAGGGAGAGGGCTGAGGGCAGTGCTGAGAGGCTGGGCAGGGAAGTGCTGGGAGAGGAGCCGGGCTGGCACAGGCTCTGCCGCTCTGACTCCGGAATAAACCACCCAGACGGCTGCACCTAGATCCCCTCCCAGAAAAAATGAGTTTCCTCACTCAGAAAGCAAGTCTGGGAGGAAAATAAAAAGCACATGGTGTGGCTACTTCAGCATGAAATAGGAGATACAATTCTGAAGGGTTTAGACTTATGCTAAGGGTACTGGAATACAGCAGCTTTCCCAAACACAGCTCTCTTCTCTGCAGCTCAGTCTTTCTTGAAGAACTCTGCTGTACAAAAAGGGGAACCCTTCTCATCAGGGTCATGAGTCAAGCAGACTTGTCTCTTTTTGAACTCTCAATAATGTCAAGAAGTCCAAGTTCTGCCTTCCTATAAGCTGCCAGACTTTTTCAGGTGGCTCCAGTGACCAGCACTTACAATGTCATGATACAAACTGGCAGATGCCTGTTGCCAGAAAACTTTATTCTTGTCAGCTCAGCCGTGTGAGTAGCAGTAGGTGGTAGCAACTCACTGTCATGCACAATTATATGTCAGTGGTAATAACACTTCAGTCGAGGTTTCTCTGCTGGAGACCCTTAATATGGCTCAAGAGAGAGGGTAAGTGGCAAGGCAGAGTCAAAAACTCAAAAAGAAGTTTGGAGTCTGACTAGGGCATGTGCAGAGTTCATATCCCCACAGGTAATCAGCCAGGAGCACACCAGAAAATTGCCCAAGCTGTTATAAATGACATACACAAGGAAATATATTCCTGCTTTTTTTCTTAATTATAACCAAGGAATGGCATTAAAATAATTTCTACCATTCTTCATATGCTCTTCCTATACAAATTACTAAAATCTAACATCAAAGAGGAACAAATGAAGAAGGCAAGTGAAAAAACCCAAGTCTCTTAGGAATTTCCCCTCAAGAAAAAAAACCCCAACCAACAAAACCCAACAGTAACAACAAAGAAAAAGAACAACAAAAAACACCCCAAAATCACTGCAAACAAACAAACAAAAGCCCCAATAAATCTCAAGAAAAAAAAAAACCAGCCACTTTGTATATTCTGTACCATAATAAAACCTAAAAAGAGTAATTTACTCAAGCATTTTTATGAGTCAGAAGGAAAGTTATCCTTTTAGCCTGCATAGCTGAGCACTGTCATGGGACACAAGAAAAGCCAGAGGCAAAATCAACACAAAACAAACACAAACCCAAAACCAACACTCTTTCCCCCAAAATCCTCCCAGTCTGTAAAAACAACTTACAAACACAAATTATGTTTTCTGCCTCACAATGAACAGGGTCAGCACAAAATTTTTCCTGTAAAATCTCTCTTTAGTAGAATTCTTAGCATTATTTTTTTTTGCCTCAGAAAGGTGAATAAAAATAATAGGAGAGGAAGTCAAAAAGTATCTGCAAAATTTGTTAGGACCAAGGATAATATATTAATATAGCCAACTGTGTACCAGCTTTGCTTTCCTAATAGGCTGCTGCTCACACTTTTTTTATTTTTAAGGCCTGACTCATCCTGGTTTGCATTTGATTTCTGCATCACCTGGATCACAGAGCACTCTGCTTTGCAGCTGACTCCATTCAGCATTTTATTTTGTATTTTTTGTTTCCTTTCTTTTTAAAAGCAAAATATTGCCCTGAATTGGAAGTTTTCCATTCAGGTGAGCAAGCAACATCTATAGCAAGGATTTTATAGCTGTTTCAGCCAGACTTTTTCATGGTGGTTCACAGGCCAAGTGATACCCTTAGATCTGGTGTTGCCAGGACACTTATATAGCACAATTTAACAACAAGTGGAAGGCTGGTTTCTCCCTTACATTCCTGGGGGAAAACAGTCAGACCTGATATTGGAAAATGAGAAAGTACCAGAGAATTATCTGTCTAAACTAAAATCACAGGACCAGTGTTTAACTCATGAGGTAGTACAATGAAGAAGAGAAATAAAAACAAAAGAAAAATGTGAATAAGTCTCTGAACTTTAACTTGCATCCTCCCTCACAAGCTCACTAACTCTGGTGCTCCTTCCCATAAAATGTTTTGTATCTGCAGAGTTCCATTGCCTTTGTACTGGTCCCTTTGGTAACTGCAATAGCTCTGCTTAGCAGTTATCCTTGATTTATCTTTATCCAAATTTCCCAGTGTACACTTTAAAGACAGAAGGAACCACTCTTAGCATGTAGACAGAAAGGCAAAGAATACTCTCTGTGGTGATCTTTGCAGAGACTTATCATTTATCATAGAATGGCCTGGGTTGAAAGAGACCTTAGAGTTCATCAAGTCCCAACCCCCCTGTTGCGGACATAAATTTACATGATTTACATGTGATTTATAACCAGGTAGTAAGTGAAAAAATACTATTTTACATTTCAGATTTATATATTCTACTTGTGACCTAGAGATGAAGAGAAGTCTGAGCTGGATATTCCTAACCTGAGAGTTCCAGGCAAAAATAAAAAACCTCAGATTTTTGGGGATTTCTTTCCTATTGACACTTGTGCATTGGCAATGACACATAAATAACTGATATTTCAGAGACTGGTCACTAGCTGCTGTAGGACAGATTTTTTACATTTCAAATAATCATTTAAAGGCACAAAGCAGAACTTGGTTGCAGCTAGGAATCCACTTCATCCATTTTTACTAATCCCTTAAAACTCTTTTCACTTTTATGCATTCCTAGTCCATGTACACTTCAGAAATAGGACACTATTATAAGAAATCCTTTCCTGGTCAGAACCGAGAGCGTGTGAAAAACTGCTCTGAAGCAGATGGCTACTTGTGAAGGGGTAAAAAAAAAAAAAAAAAGTCAGAACAGACATTTGAATCCTCTAAATATAGATTATTTCACCTTATTTCTATTACAGTTTAACCTATACTTATTTTAAAAGTAATAAGCTTACTTATAAATTAAATACAATTCTAAAAGGTATCCCTCTCCAACTGACTGAAAGACTAAAAATATTTTTCTTAAATGGTCCCCATTTCCTGAAAATTACATTTTAGCTTCCCACCAGCTGAGGGAGTTGCAAAAGCAGCACGTGAGACATCTGGAGTACTGGAATTCTGATCAGCCTGGCAGATGGCTCTGTTGGGCCAGTGTTTTCAGAGGGTTTGATCATTTACTGGGATTGACCTGTTGGAATGAATGCAGAGGAAGGCCACTGAGTTGATCCCAGGGCTGGAACACCTCACCTACGAAAACAGACTGAGATGGGGTTATTCAGCCTGGAGAAAAGAAGGCTCCAGGGAGACCTTAGAGGTCCTTCCAGTGCCTAAAGGGGATACAAGAGAGCTGCTCCATTCCCTTTGGACAAGGGAATGGAGTGAGAGGACAAGGGGGAATGGCTTTAAGCCAGAGGAGAGCAGGTTTAGATTGGATACTGGGAGTAAGTTCATTACTGTGAGGGTGGCCAGGCCTTGGCACAGGTTGCCCAGAGAAGATGTGGATTCCCCACCTCTGGAAGTGTCCAAGGCCAGGTTGGATGGGGCTTGGAGCCACCTGGTCCAGTGGAAGTGTCCATGATGAGACCTGTCAAATACATGCCAAGTGTTGATATATGACAGCTGCAACATCCAGGTGTGCCTGAATGTGCACATATAATAACATATAAACCCCTACATACAAGCACAGACACACCTCCTGTGGTCACATCAGAGGAGTCACACTGGTTTTCTCATTGTTTCTATGACTGATCTAATTAAGGATAAGAATAACATTGCACATACAGTGATTACCCTATAGAAAATAATTCTCAGTATTCAGAGAACACTCTGTCTTAGCATTTAGATAAGCTTCTGATTTCTTCCTTCACATACCACGTAAACAACAAAAAAAAGGTTATGAGATCAGCCAGAATTTTTCCCATTACAGAAACAATAGGCTGGCATTCCTTGGAAAAGTCTCCACCCACACAGGTTTCATGAAAGATGTTTTCCTAACCCATGCAGTCAGTTGCTATGCACAACGTGTACTTAGCTGACTGTGTTTAGCACCACGTCACAGTGACACTGCTGATGGTGACATTTGGGCTCACTTTTCTTGCTGATTACTGCAGCAACGCTTTTTTTAATATTTCCTTATATTTCCCTGGGTTTTGATAAATATTGATACTCTCAGAATCTCAGGCCCCGATGTGGCAAACAAATCCACATGACTGCAATTAGCTGAGGTGAAACAAACTGGACCACTTACTGGGAAAAATATGCATGTACTTAAAAACTTGATGAGTACTTCAGCTAAAGAAAATTGCATCAATTTTAGGCAACAGCCTTACTTCAGTAACATCTTTGATGCCCAAAATCTACTTGGGAATACACTTGATAACACATCCCATTGTTTCCTACAGTTTCTCTGATTCTGTTTATCATGGGATTGAAACCTGGGTGCTTCATTTTATTTTCATAGTCTCATATATAAATTTCCACACATAAAGATTAGAATAGAAAGGATCAAAATATACCTGATTTTATAGAGGTTTAAAAGTTCATTTTAGAAGAAAATAACATTACTGTTACTATTTTCTGCATAGAGCATCAGCCAGTATCAAGGGAAGCACGATGATATCTGTAACAGTTTAATTTTCCAGGTAAATGCAGAAGTCTTTTCTTGTGATGCATCAGCAAAATGTAGTAAAAAAAAAACCCAACCCAAAATATACAAAATGTCAGAATATCCCCAGAGGCCTGAAATACAAGAATTGCAAAATCAACAAACTTTTTGCGTAAGATAAATCAAATAAATTAATTTGGGACATCTGTAGCTGCAAACACTGGTAGGAATGGCATGCAGCCTACCTGATTGCAGTTACTCCCAAGACCTGCTTGTGCTATAGACATAGAGTAAACCAGCAATGTATTGGGTCCCATCTTACCTTAAATGTCCCCAATGCTCTCACAAAATGTGGTCCCATCTTTAGCAGAAGCCAACTCAGTGTGCTGCCCTGTGGCCAGTGTTAGATTTGCACCGTGGTTTTGCCTTGATGAAAAGAACTTGTCCTTCAGGTTTGATTAGAAACTCAAACACCTGTTTTGTTTCAAAATCCTCTGAGAACCCTCACCTTATAATTACTATAATGTCAAAAAATGTCAACAAGAGTTGTCTCTCTCTCTAAAAGAGTTTTTGGAACAAGCTATGGTTGCACTGCAGTTCAGTAGTTCCGCTATCTCCAGTAGCACTTTGTAACTCCACTTTGAGGAGGTTGGAGTCCCATAGGGAACTATTCTTTTTTTCCAGTATATTTGACATGTTCAGCTGTTAGTGCTCATTATGGTCATTATGAGTTATTACTGCTCATTATGCTGTTAGGCAGATGACACCTAGATTTACTGAACTAATGCTGATGGGGGTGGAAGAACCTTTCTTCTCAGATACATGAGTGATCAAAGAAACAGAGCTAAAAATGGTTGAGAGGAAGAAAAAGAGGTATTGAAAGAAACACCACACTTTCAAACCAAAAACAGTGACATCAAACCACATCTGCCATTCAGCATTGTGTACACACAGCCCTGTCACATTCACCTCCCTCTGTTTGTCTCTCTACCAAGCTCTAGGAACCACATATCTCAAAAACAACAACGAATCTGAGCTCAATAGAAGAATACTTGCAATATTACTGTGCTATTTCCTCTGTTCCATCACTCATGCAATGACACATTTCACTTTGGCCACTTACTTTACTGATACAAGTTCAGATAGCCTTCTGCATCACAATTTAATTATTCTCTGAAACAAAAATAGAAACATTGGCATAGGCAGTTTCTGAAAATATTGCTGAAAGCTGTACAGTGGCAGGACTCCCTGGAAAAACTATTCAACTGCATATTTGCTTTTTCCATTTTCTATTAATACAAATCAGATGCAAATTTAGAGTCTGAAAAGAAGTAGGAAACAAGGTTAGTCCTATAAAAACTTACAGCAAAACATCCAACAGGTTAAATTGTTTAAATAAGTTATCAACAGTCATGTTTTTCACCCATCACTATGTACTTTGTAAAGGCTTTGATGAGTTATTCAGCAGAGGGGGGAGAATACATGACCAGCTGTGATATTTGATTTAGTTTTTTATGTGAAGAAGAGATTAAACACGGCTTCCTAAAAAAATAAATGGACCATAATGCCAGATTTCTGGTCTCTCTTCTATTTCCACTCTAGATGTAAGGATACAGCATTCCCTGGCATTCAGGTCGACACGGGTCCTTTATTAACTTCCCTGCATGTCACACAATTCAGCACAGCACTCCAGCTCCCTGACAAGGAGCCCTGGAATAGTCTCTGAGGGTGCGTGGTGCTGCAACAGCTTCAAGCGTTATGCACTCACTGGTGTAAAGTGCCTTGTACTGGAGGATCAAGGGGAGGGAAATGCCATCAGTACCTGCTCTTTGGTGTAGAACAAGCAAGGAGGGAGGAATAATCGTTCCCCTCCTGGGTTCCACTCAGCTGTGCACAGGCAGCAGCCAGGCCAGTGCTCCCTGGCTGGGAGACAAAGCAAATGCCATGGAGATGAAAGTGTGGAATGAGATAAGTTATCTTAATCTCCCTGTTGCATCCCCCAAACCAAATATTTGGGCTGTGCGTAGCTACAGTATTGGAAGTCTCGGAGCCGTAAGCCCCATCAATCTCTCTGTAATGAATTAAAGAGAAAGCCATTAATTAATTAGTCAGGTGTAATTAACAAACAGATAAATAGCATGCAGTGGCATTTGTGTAATCCAGAGTAGTTTTAACAATCTGGGTATTTCCAGTATTGTGTCCTCTGCTGAGAAACAATTGTAAAGGACACTAAAAATCTTTTTTTTTTTTTCCCCCAGATAAATCAAGCCAGAAAGGCGTATCACAGCCTTGTGATACAACATGCCAGCTCAAACTTATGGCATGTCAGTTCTTTCCTGCTAGCCAAATTTTCAGTGGTGGAAATCTCTGGAGAGAAAAATTAAAAAAAAATGGAATAAATATGCATCTCCTTCAACCTCTAACAGATTGAAATGGAGTTGTTCTGTCAGCAACAACAGCTTGTATCTGCTTCACTTTGATATCATTGTGACAGGAGCAATGCAACATTTAAATAAATATAAATAAATATATATTCTGACTTAATTTCCTAATCATTGATGAAGGAATGCTCTGAATAGAGTTTTGTTCCTGACTAACCATTGCCTGATGGCTAATCCTGCACCAATAAATATAATCTAGTGCTTTCTTTATGACCGAGAATTTTATTGCCAGATGTCAGGAATGCAGTGGACAATTACATCACATTACAAATACGGGGCTTGATCCAACACAATTAAAATTAATGAGTTTTTTATTGCCTGAAATTTGCTAGAATCAAGGACATAACTAGAAGATATGGTCATGCTTTTAAGCACAATCTATGCATTTGTTATAACCCTATTCTTACTATGCAATAATCTTGTGACTATCTTGTACATAAAAAGGTCAGTATGGGTGTAGTTTTCATTGGTTGGGTTTTGTTTATTTAAAAACAGACAATTTTTACTATTGTGACCCAATAAAATACTACAAGGGGTTTATTAAGATAACCAAGAACAATAAGTGTCTTTAGAATTACTGATATTTATTTTAGAATTGATATGTAAAACAAAGATAGTCAAGTGAAAATCACACTTTTTCCTGCATTGAGATGCCAAGGGAAAAAAAATTTATTTTGCCAGTTTCCTTAAGAGTAAACCTTCACTATTTTCTTTACTGTATTCTCCAAGACAGACTCGATAAAAATGTCTTATATGCTAATTTTATACATGTAGGCAATCTAACTGCAATCAGTAGAACTACTCATATTTATAGTTAATCAGGAACAACAGAAATCGTAGTGGTTATAAACGCACAAAAACTATTTTAGCAACAAAGACCAGGCATACCAAAAGTAAGGAAACATCACACCCATGTTTTTTTAAAGGATCTAGATTTTCTACTGTACTCTTTCTGTCTGTCATGCCTTCCCTTTATCTCAGATTGTTCTTTTCCTCAGACTGATGTGAAACTGTGGAGCAGTGTGCAAATCACAGAATCGTTAATGTTGGAAAAGACCTCAGAGGTGATCAAGTCCAACCATTAACCCGGCTCTGCCATGTTCACCACTCAGCCATATCCCCAAGGGCCACATCTCCATCTCTTTTTGAACCCTTCCAGGGACAGGGATGGCACGGCTTCGGATCCAAGAGCACGGATAATTGTGCTTGGAAAACAGGAGGGAAACCAACAAACTTAAAAAGAAGTAGACATCTTTCTGAAGGAATGAATGAGCAGCAGAAAATGGAAATTGGGACTGTCCTGAGCAGGAACAGGAGTTGGATTTTGATGTTCCTTGTGGGTCCCTTCCAGCTCAGGATATTCTCTATGAAATCATAGGGCAGAACACTCTGGTGTGGTAAGAAAAGTAATCTTGTCTAACTGAAATGAAAGCAGCACTGATTTCATTTTTCTTTTTTTTAAGGTATCACATAACCTGCAATTTCATTCCTGGGTTTAACTAATTTCATATATTATTAGTATTTTCAAGATCTTTAACATTTCTTACTATTTGCTATAAATCCATTCCTACAGAGCTATTTGTTAAAGATCACAGAACTTTAAAGAATATTTTAACACGTGTTTAAAGTTGCTTTAAATTACATGAATTGCTAAGACACCTACATTCTCCCTTTCCTTCCTCCAGTGCCACAGAATGTTTCCTAGAATGGCACAGAGTAAGGAACTGTGAATTTTATAGTGCAGCAAACAAGTGATTGTTTGTCCTGCTGAGTGTTAGTTCTGACCCAGGTAGCAGTGTTTTATAGTCTGAAGATCAAAGTGCAGCTTACCCATCAAAATCACATTCCAGCTTTGTTTATTACTCTCTTAACCTTTCATCTGTGCTTTACACAGCGCTGAGAAATATATATATATATATCTATAAAATGTTCAGGAAGCCCTGTTTCGGTGAGTCATCTTTACTTCCTTGCTTATCATAGTATAACAAGCTCTTTGCTTCTCTTGAAATTCTTCCATCTTTAAAACGACTAGAATATTCCTTCTGAAAAATGAGTGACTTAATATACAAAATACATCTTCAGCTTTCAGAGAAAGTACTTCACCTTGTTTGAGTCACCTTAGAGATATTGATGTTCAAGAGTTGATAATAATGAAAAAACTTAATAAAATAGTAAGGTTTATCACTAGTATTGGGTTATCTTCTTTTCTTTTTAGTCTTTTAAGACTTTTTAGTCTTTTAAATTTAGTCTTTTAAAACTAACATTTTTGGGGGAAGGATTTTTTTTAAGGGGATGCAGCAAATAATATCAGGTATATGTAAACACTCTCAAGGGAAAATAAACCCATTTATCAGCTGTATTCTTACAGAAAAATCCCCAAAGATGCCTCTAAAACAGACTTCTAGATTCTGCAAGCTGTTAAGCACAGAATATTTAACCTGCTTTTTGCACCTGCTTCATTCCAAAACATTTCACTACTTGGATTTACTGAGAAGCTGCTTTTAAGAGTACCTTCAATCTGCTTTATTCATGTCAATTGCAGAAAGCTATTAGCTGTAATTGGCAATTCAGGGGTTTTTTTCCTTTTTGCTGCTTTTAGTGTATGATCAGCTTCCAAAAAGTAAGGTTTTAGAATTTCACTAATGTCCCCTAAGCGATGTATTAATCCGTAGCACAGGCAGTTTCTAGTTAAGAAATTGGTCCTTATCAACATGTGCTTTTTCAATATGTGTCAAGAGATGTGAAAAAATATGTCCTCAGGAATTGCCAAATTGTGTGGAAAAGGAACAGTGAGATGAGCGACAGCACAGAGGAAACACTCTGGCATGAGAAAAACAAAGGGAAAAAAATTAGGATGGCAGTGGTTGGAGACTGAACCTAAATAAATGCAACCAAACAAAAACAAGTCAAGATTTCGTGGGCTTAGCCACAGCTTACACTGGATCCTTTCCTAAGAGGAAAAACAGGCAAAGAAGAGAGAGAAAACATAGTCTTCCACTTCCTTACAACTTGCAGGCAATCTTTAGGATTCCTTAAATTCAGGAGCTCCATTCCTGAAAACCCAAATTCCAGCTGAGAAAGCTACAGCATAAGCCTTCACTTGATCTGACCTGTGACCATTTAATTCTCACCCACTTTCACCCCTGTTTAATTTCTGAGTAATGCTACAGTAAGGGCAGGGTTTACCAAAAGACCTTGAAAGGCTTAGGTGTGAAAAAGGTTCTGCATCTCTGCTCCAGACATAAGCCTTGGTTAAGTTTTCAGGAGACAGATCATTATCTCTCACTGCCAGGCTGTCAAAACAGAGCCAGTTTACTCCATTGGGATGGTAGGATAAGTAATCCCTGCTCTGCCTGTGAGCCACAGGCTGAAACCTTTGTACATGTGAGTAGATGATACAACTACTCGTGTCAAAAAAAGGTAGCAGTGTGGTTGTTGCTTTGCAGAAAAGCATATTTTTTGCCTTAGACAATTGTAATGGGGTAATTCGTCTTCACGAGAGCCCAGACTATGCAGAGACAAGGTTTACAAAGACAATCAGGAGTTAAAAGGGCAGGTAGATGTCTAGAGAATATTTCATCTGCCCCCTCATAGTACTCAGAACCCACTGCTCTGCCTTAAGTCACAGAATCACAGCCTTGAGGTGGTTGGGACCTCTGGAGACTTCAGTTCACCACCTGCCCTGCTGGACCAGGGTCAACTACAGCAGGTTACTCAGGTCTGTGTCCAGGTAGGGTTTTAATATCTCCATGCACTGGACACTCCCCAGCCTCTCTGGGCAACCTGACCCAGCATCTGACCACCCTCAGTACAAACAAGGTTTTTAGTTCTGGAATTTCCTCCATAACTGGTGCCCACTACCACTTGCCCTTTTGCTAGATGCCACCAAGAGTCTGAGGTTGTGTTTTTTAAATCTTTCTCATTCTCTATGAACAACAGATTGAAGCTAGTGAAAACCAGACCCCTTCATATGTTTATTTCCCTGGGCTTTTTGCATACTGCTTGCTTGGAAGGGAGAAGTTAAGAACCACCTTCTGAATATGTTTCTGCTGGGTTCTGCAACTTTGCAGGAAGACTTTAACAACAAGAAACTATTAGCACACATTGATTGTCACAAGTAATTTTGTTTCTTTCAGTGAGATTGATTATCTTTACCTAAATCATGCAGATCTCTCAGGAGAAAACACTGAGAAACTACAGAGAATGTGATGGGAAAAGCTTTCAAAGGACTAAAAAGTTTTAGCAGCAAAAGACTAGAGCTCATGTAAATGAAAAGCACAGTCTCATGACAAAAGCTCTCATCTGTACAGTCAAACAAAAGAACTTATCTATTTCCATCATCCAAATGCCAGCATTCAGTCATTATTGGGAAATAAACCTACTTGGGCTCAGTTTTCAAAATTATTTTGTTGGAGTGTTGTAAGGGAATCAAATAAAAGCAGAGCAAGACTCACGTAGTACGAGTGCAATATCCAAAATTTGTCCAGAGCTGTCCTGGAACACTGAAGACTTCAGGAGTGGTGAGCCAGGGAGGTGCTCACAAGAATGGGAGTAACAGAGAGAAACAAATACATGGACCAAACTTTCTTTGGTGCTCAAGGCAGCAGAAGCAAAACCTGCACCCCTTTCAGAGACACTGCACCCAGCAGTTCTACAGATGCGAAATGTTGGTACAAAACACATAATATTTCCTATTTGCCCTTGGTCCTAGTAAAAGTAGATCAGGTTCCAGCAAAGTTGATGGTTCCTAATGACAGGAAGACCTGCTCTGTGATAGCCTGGAACTGGATGTGGTTGCAAGACAACATTGTCTGCAGGAGGAGGGTTTTTTCCATGTTTTTAAGATTATCCAGACTTCTTCTGACCCTCAGCTGCATCTTCAATACACTATAGCCAAACAATAATTTATTTTTTTTTCGTATTTTGTATGTCTGAAAGAAAAAACAAGGTTAAAACTCAGCATTTATTCTTCATAATACTTTTTCAATATTATCAGTTCCACTATACCTACTGAATATACTCCTGTTTGTAAATTTGTTTGTACGCAGTATTTTCAAAAGAAACCTATCAACAAGAACATCTGCTGCCATGACTGAATTGGAACCAGAGATCAAAACACTACCTATGAAATATTTATAAAAATAAACCAGCCAAAAACTATATAGAACTTTCAGATGATAAAAAAGCAACATTATGTGCTTATGAAGGGGGAAGAAAAGGAAATCTGTGCATTGTTTTAAAGCCCTTTAAGAATGAAACCTGAAATTTCAAATTGTGATCATTACTTCTATAATATCTACCTTAGAAACAACTGCAAAGATGATGCCACAGATGTTGAATTTTGTGATTGCTGGAAAATGCAGGTAATATCTTGTATTTATCAATAACATTTTTAAAGCACATCTTCAGCTGGAGGGAACTCACATTATAAAAGATCTATACTTATAGCAAGGCAGATGTCAAGTGAATTCTTTGCTAGCAGAAAGAAAATATAAGAAATAGTGAGTACATTTCCATTTTAAGTTATCTTTACCATAAATTCAAGAACCTAAGGATCATCAAAATCCAAACTGTGCATCCAAACATCCATCAATTACAACGGGCTTTAGGCTTTGAACACACAGAATGTGCAAAGTCCATGAAGTGTTGAAAGAGAAAAATTTTAAATCATAGAATATTTTGGGTTGGAAGAGACCTTAAAGATGTTCTTGTTCCAACTAACCTGCAGTGGGCAGGGACACCTTCCACTGTCCCAGGTTGCTCCAAGTCCTGTCCAACTTTGCCCTGGACATTTCCAGGGATGGGGCAGCCACAGCCTCTCTTGGCAACCTGGGCCTCACCACGCTCACAGGGAAGAATTTTTTCCTGATATCTAATCTAAACCTACACTCTGTGTCAGTTTGAACCCATTCCCCTTGTCCTCTCACTCCAGACCCTCGCAAAAAGTCCCTCTCCAGTTTCCTTGTAGCTCCTGCAGGTACTGGGAGGCCACAATGAAGTCACTCTGAAGCCTTCCCTCTTCTAGGCTGAACAAACCCAATTCTCTCAATCTTCCCCAGCAGGAGAGGTAAATGATCAGAAAAAAAATGGTGGAAAGAAAGTTAATATTCCTTTTAATGTAAAGGGATAAAATTCCTTTTATCCCTTTCAGTCCACCATAATTTAGCATTCCTAGTTAAGTACTATATAATAGCAAAAAGACAATATTTAGAGATTTTTTTTTAAGAGCAATGTAACCATAAAGTGAGTAATTATAACATCACTAGGGTGTTCTGGAGTGTATTTTACACTCCAGGGTCATTAATAGGGTTCATGGGTAGCTAAAGGCACATGGCCCTTGGCCCCACAGCACACAGGGGGCTCAGTAAAGGACACCCTATTGTGTCTCACTGATTTAGTAAATCTTTGCAGATGAAATGCAAACCCATCTCCACTGGAGACACAGCATTTACCAGGAGCTGAAAGGAAAATTTCAGTCATGGAAGCAGATCAATTAATGTGCAATAAATTATACCGACAAGTAGTGATGGAAGCAAACATTTTGGGAAAAAATTCATTTACCTGAGTGTTTCCTGTTGAAATCAGTGAGATGATACAAATAAGTGCTCACCAAACTCGTGGGATATTAGAACCTTAGTAAGCAAAACTGCTTAGGGATATGTTTGCCTTATCTTTTTGAAATTATTTGGAGCTATACGGCGCCATGCCGCCTCTCTCTTTATATTTTGTGCTTCTGTACTGAACTCTTCATTCTCCAATAATAAAATAAAATAAAAAGCGCAGAATTTTGTCAGCATTTTAAGGTCCCTCAACCAAAATTCTGGTGGAAAGTATTGAGAAAATTAACAAATTATAACGAATAAGGGAGGTTTCATAAAAACAAACATTCAAGAGCTGACAAAAAATACAGAAAAAAAATTATTTTTAAAATCAATAGAACTCTTGAATGTGGAGAGTCTCCCAAAGACTGTCCAGCTCTCTTTCCTTCTATTTCATTAGAATCTTGAAAAAAATAGTGAAAAATTACTGCAGAACAATGAAAAACACCAGTAAGATTTGTTTTGTGTCTTGCTTCTCAAGCAAGAAACCCCATGAAACATGGAGGATATATTTCAAGTACTTAATTAAGCTACATAAGTAATCTTTCTTTTCTCAAAAATATTTTTAGCTTGCAACATATACAGCACATGATATATTCAAAATACATTAGTATCTAGTATTTATATTTGCTGGAAGGCAATTTTCCTACTTTGCTTAACAAGGGATATTAACCAATATACATCATTTCCTCTGGCCTTTCATAGACCTTCATGCAGCAGTTTTTCATGTAATAATATATTGAAATGCAGTTTTTGCCAAAATAATATTTATTTGCCAGTACATCTTGGGGTAGAAGAAATCAGTATATCAAACAATGCAGTCTTCTATATATTCTCTGTTGGATGGTAGTGCAAATTGCAACATTTTTACTGTAGTGTTTTCTAGGTTGGCTAAGGCAGGAATTTACACATGGATCACACATTAAATAGAAGGAAAAATTTAGGACTCTCTCTCTTGCCAGTACTGCTGCCAAGAGAGTTTTGTTCCTCTAGATCTATTGTTCACATTACTCTTTTGAACCATTAAAAAGTGCTGTTACAACCTTAAAATACAGATCTTGTTCAATTGATTCAAAAATTTCATGAGGTACTACATCAACGAAGTATCAGAATAATATTTGAGCTAGTATCTCTATACGTAAACTAATTTACACACAAAAAAACCCATAAAATGAGCAATTTTATGCATTTGAAATGTGTGAAAAATGAGACCAACATTTGCAATGGAAATCCCTGTCGAGTTATCTATTATTTCCAAAGCCCCACAGTATACAGAGGGGCTTATTTTAAAACTATTCTAATACATGTAATTAAATGGAGTGAATTGGGAATTTAGAAACATGCTATCTACTTGTCCTGCTACTTCTATCATAAATGAAAGAATTTTCATTCACCTTGTTTTCTGGGCGTGAATTACAGCAGCATAAAACTGGGGAGTGCACAGTGCCCGACCCACCAGCACCGGGCACAGACCTAACCTGGATCCTGAGCTGCAGAGTTGTTCTTAATATCTTCCTGCTGTGGTCAAAAAACAGACTATTGGGAGCTCAGAGGATTATTTCTATGCTGGAGTGCTCTGCAGTGAGATACAGGTTGCGTAAAAATCCCAATTTATCCGCACCTCTCGGCTTGCAGTCAGATCCTTTCCTGTGAGGTTTGGCATTCTGGCAAAGGCAGAGCAGCCTAAATGGTGTTTGCTTCTAAGGACAGGACCAAATCTGGCTCCCCAAGAAGTCTCCCATCACAAGACAACCAAAGGCTTAGGAGGGTGTGTAGTGTAAAATACAGGTACTATTGGGCAGCTGAACCATTAGGAATACCATAGATTAAAGATTTCACACGGGGATCAGTGATGGTGTAAAAGTAATTCGGTCAGATATTACTCAGAGCAAAGTGAAGGTGGCTACACACAGCTAGATGATAAAAATTACAAATAACTTCATGTAGGATAATAGGGTCAGAGATTTTGATATTTTTTTTTCTGAGGCACTGAGGTATTTATAACTTGTCTTCAGCGAGCGCTTTTTCTCTCCCATTTTGCAAATATTATCATGCTGAAGTTTATTATGCTCTCAAAGATAAATCTGCTGTTTAGAAAAACTGGGATACTTTTATTATATGATTAAATATTGATGAAGGAAGTTTATCTTACCAAAAAGTAATTTTTCTTGACAGAAATGACACAAACTGCTCTTATGCCAAAATGAATAGTTTTAAAGTTTATTTGTTATTTCTGTTTACCAAAAAAGAAGTCTAGTGAAAAACATCAGAATAAACATGTTATTTAAAATGTACCTGTACCAAGATAGCAACCTATTCAATGGCAAATAAAATGATGCCTTTGTGCCCTAAAAAATAGAGAAGCTGGTGTGTGTATGCATCTATCCAAGCAGGTGGATAATGTCAATTGGCTGTGCTAGAAAAATCACAAATAGAAAAGAAGTGGTTCATATTAAGAATGCACTATATATTCAGGGTTCCCATTTCATAAATATCTTGCCTGCTGTGCACTGCAGTTGACCCTTTAAACATCTCCAGTCAATAACCTATTGTTTACCACAAGTCCATTTTGTCATTTTGATGGTACAGACTCGAGTGTGGCAATCTTCCTTTCTCTGCTTCACTGCATACCCCACCTCCCTTTGGCTGGTACTGGCTCACCAAAAAAAAAAAACAAACCCAAAACAACCCTAAAATATCATTAATTACCGCAGGTTTGAGTTTTGAATGCTAATTCTGCTAATGGACCTATGAAATTAGGACACTGCAAATCTAGATGAGCTGCGCTTGGGCCTCCTGCAAACTGGGCTGCCCTGAGGTTACCTACTATATTAAATAAGAATTGTCTAATACATTTTTAGAATTCTAAGTATGTGTAAATCAGACCTTGTGAAGTACAGCACCAGGGGGAATAGATAACTGCAGTACTCTTCTATCTTAACTTCTTCTATTTATCTAGAATCAAATTCATTTGCAGTGCTTCACACTAAGACACTGTGATGCCCAAGGCTAAGGTGGGATCAGATCAGGCCTTCTGGACACCTTCCCTACTGCATAATCCTAAAATATTAAAATTTCATTTGTAAGAACTTCATATCCATGTATCTAACTGAAAACTGTTATGAAGCTGCCAGGGGTCCCTAAAACTATTTATAACTTAACATTCTCTGCATGTTCTTCCATTTCAGAAACTTTGAATGATTTTTGACTGCACATTTTGATGTGTTTTGCTATTAATTTTCCATCTTTACTTTCAATGTAATGTACTTTTAATTAGGCAATAATATATAATCTTCTGCTCATCTATCACTTTTGCTCAAACATGTTAGGAAATGGATAATAGAGAAAAGGCTCATCAGAGACCCTTTGGAGGTGCAGCAAAGCTGGAATAAAATGCCATCTCCTGACAGTACCTTTAAGGTTTCATAAAAAGATAATGGATGTGCTTGTCACCAAAGCTAATGATCAAACATTTTCCCACTTTTACTGGATATTAAATTGTGAACTATAAAAGAAAACCCCACAGTCTAAGCAACGTAGGAAAAAGAGTCTTTGTACATTTTTTATCTCCTTTGATATCTAACTAACATAAACCTTCTTATTGCACTGTTACTTTCACTGAACAGCCACTATGCCCTGAGATGCTTGCTTTTACTGGAGTGAAAAGGCTTCTTTTCAGAAGGAGAGACAACTCTCCAGGTTGCACAATAAGAACATAAGAGGTTAGATATGCAAAAACACTTAAGTGACACAGAATACTAGTTCATCACAATATCTTTATGAAGCTGACCAAAGCTTTTTAAACTGACATGAAGCAATTTTTGAAAGGGTTGTATCCAAATGTTATACATTATTTTGAATCATATTTGAAAGACATCCTCTGTTTAATATGTTCAGTAGTATTACCACATTGTCAAAATAAAGACAAAAGCCAGGCAGCAAAAAAGCCATCCAAACTATGTGATGGAAAACATACAAAGTAAATAATTCCCCAAATTAGGATCAATCAATTTGACAAATTAGATTAACAGTGAGAAAATCAGATCTAGTTTGAAAGCGATGGGAAAAATTAGAGTATGTTATTCTATTTTAAAAAAGTATTACAAGAAAACAAGACAGTACCTTCCAGTCAATCCCAATGGAATTAGACTCCTGAAATAGGCAGGTACTTCCAAGTTGTTCTGAAGCAGTTTTCATTATAATATATTCTCATCTCTGTGACCTGCAAATGGTCAACTGATAATTCTTCATCCCACAAAAAGGTTGACTAGGCTACATTCTGGAATTACCACAGTAAGGGAATAAACTGATGCACATAAACTTACTCATAAAGAAAAGGTTGTGCTTTATTTTTTTGGCCTGTTGGGAATGCGCAACTTCTTGCTGAGAGCAGGATGGATGAGGGCAGAAATGCTGGGCTTGGCACAGATTGCCCAACACTTACTGCAGGGCTGTATCCTTATATTCCATGTACCTCTTTAGGCAGTAAGGAATTGCTGGTTGGCATGATTCTGCAGAGCAGCAATATGTGTGTTCAAGCCTAAAGTATTTTCCTAATGTATTCAGACACACAGCAACAAAACATTTTACAGCATAATAATGCTCATCTTCTATCACTTCACTATCCATAAACTCCAACAGCCACTAACAAAGTTAAGAAGGGGCTTTTGCAACAGTATTTTTGCTTTGTTCTGTTTTCTGTCACTATGCTATGCTTTATTTGGCAGGAATGCTGCAGCCCAGCACAGCTGGCTCACGCAACACACGACTGGAAGATTGTTGTGGGCTGGGAAACGCAACAGACTTCTAAGAACAGCTCTTCTCTGAAGCAATTCTGTGCACGAGGGGCAAACACCTTCCCAGCACCCTTGTTCCTCATCACTATTATCTGTCATGAGGGGATGCCCTGCACTGGAGAGCCCCACTGATTTCAGTGCAGTTATTAGGGAAATCATGTACGAAATTAGGATATCAGAGCTTTCCAACAGTCTGCTGCAGTGACTTTACTTTCACCATTAAAAGAATCAACTGGCAAAAAACACCCCCAAAGTGGTGGAACACCTGGATAGGTGTTTTCCTTTCAGTAATCCCAGTCAATATTCTCCAACAATATGGTGACCATAGAAATGCAAGACTAAAGGACAGTAATGGTTCCTATACCCTCCTCAAAAGGGAAAATTTCATATATTTAAAGGAGACATAACGAAGACAATCTCACTTATGGGTGTGCTTCCACTTTGACACGAATTTTGGTCTAAAAGTTTAGAATGTTTGCATTCCCAATGCAGACATTATTCAGAATGCCAAACAGAAAATACAAAATACAGATGATTTTTCCTTTTTAATTATTACCATCTTTTGACCCAGACCCTTGGAGTGACAATTTATTGTTTCTGTAGGGACAAGCACTGCTTCTTAAAGAGGAAAAACATGGGAAATTTAAAGCAGTGCTCAACTTGGAGATTCCTGTGAGTCATTCCTATGATTCCATCCCCCAGTTCAGTTTGTGAGCTGCCGGAAAAATGGGGTTTTTTTCAGTTCTATTAAAGTCCTGTGGCTTAAAGATAATCAAGAGCAAAGAGTATAAATTAATAAAATGAAGAAACAAATTCCCAGTTAGCATAAACCAGCTCTCTCCTTTCTCTCCCCTCTTGAAATTAAAAGCAGTAGTAGCCAATGGTGATCCAAAGCATTCTCCTTTTCTGAATAAACCTTCCATAAGAAAGAACACAGAAAACAGCACTGGCAGTATTAAATCTGTCTATCATGATATTTTCTGGATGTTGAATAGACTCCTTTCATAATCCTTTTACATTTTTTCTAACGAAATTTAAATAAAATGCTCCTGCTTTTTACAAGGTCAATACATATTGAGTAAACATTTGAAATCTCAAATCAGTTGAGTTTTAAATCCAAACTTGTCTTCATATCTGTCCTTTCCCAAAAAGAAGCCATAAAAGTATATCTGCACTGTCCTTCAAGGCTATTAGGCTGCTTGTGCAGTATCCCTTCTTGGTGAAATTGCGTGCACAAGACTTGCATTCAAAGAGAAGCTGAAGAAGATATAAACAGTCTGTTTCCAATGGCTTCTTATTCAGTAGTCCCCAATTTCCCAGGGCAAACAGTTCTCTTTTCCATCATCTTTATCTAAGGACAGTTTCTAACAGACTTTCATTCTCAGACTCGTTTCAAAGACAAAATTGGGCCGGGGAACTCACCAGGGCTTTGGTTATTTTGTATTTGTTTTGGTTTGGGTTTTGTTGTTTTTGTTTTGTTTTTTAAATGTATTTGCACCATCCTTTTTTAATTTGTATTATTGTTTTCTCTTTACCAAGTGGATTACACTTTTAAGAGTTTTCTAACATTTTATTTAGAAGCAAATCTTGCATCTCCATAAAATGCAGCTCCTTGAGCAGATTAGTCCATAAAACAAAGGATCTTTCAACCCAGAATAAACAGGAAAATAATCTGAATTGCATCAAAAGCTGTCTACTGTGGACTTAATAGTAGTACCGTGAGGAACCTAATATCAAAATACATCCCGGGTCTTATCACTATTGGCCTGGAAGAAAAAGTTGCTATTGCAGCTCTAAACATTTATTGAATGATAATCATTTACTAGTTTAAGAAAAGTCACAGTGAAACAATGGCAGAGCTTGAGAGATCATCTATACAAAGACATATATTCACAAAGGACTGATACAAGAAACCCAGGCCAGTAAAGGTCACATGAAAGTGAGTAGACAGACTTTATTTCACCCCTACATCTTCTCATGTCGTAAGTAACTCCTATATTCCTTCTGCCTGCACAGCCAGGCATTTTACACAGTGGTGAAGTGAGATCCAAGTATTCCACAGGCACCAGGCAGTGCAGCTGCACCTCTCACCTTGTGGGACATGATCAGATGAGGGAAGCTGAGAATTTGTCACCTATGCTTTTGTAAAACCATGTCTTACTTAATGTGACTGCAAAGGGTAGCATTCTGCTGGAGCAACGGGGAACAAGAGTTTCAAAACATCAAACGTAAAAGCTGACAGATTAGGAAAGAAAGAAAGGCAGGAAAAACGTAAACTGCTCAAATTCTCTTTTCTGATTGCCTCTATATTTCTCCACTACCTCTGTAATGATACACCATTATTATTTGTTTAATACATGACAAATAGGCATTGCACCAAATACAATAGATATGTACAACTTCTACATCAACTTAAGAGCATTTATTTTACTAAGAAAACCCTGCAAACCTGATACAGGGTTGTTTTAGTTAGTTTGAAAGTGATATCAAGTATTCATACCAACCACTGGATTCTGCTGTGAATTTTAGAGGTTTTACTGTAATAGGTCCCACTTAAGATAAAATTAGCTCTTTGACCCTTGAGGCTCAGTAAAGACCATGAAGCCCAAAGAATCCCAAAAGCACGAACACAAATGAAATCCTCCTAAGCTCAGTGAGATGTTAGCTGTGGGTTACCTCAGGGATCGGTGTTAATTTACAAGTGGAAAACCCATTATCATCAACAAACGTGTATTAATTTTCATCTTTCAAGCAACCAGCCCTTTTAAACACTGCAATTACTAATGACTTAGGAATCAGACTAAATAATATACAAGAATAAACAGCGCTTTCAGATAATAGATACTTTCTTTTATACTGGCATATAATATAGAGAAATGTTGTTTGAGACATGAAAGACAGCCACTGGCATGAAACTGAAATGTTGATTAGAGGCACAGGTAATAAGGTTATTAACTGCTGCACTAATATGTGTCCAGGACATGAAGTCACCATATAAATTGGAAAACAGGAGCAAGGAAACCATAAAAAAATACCAGAACTTCCTTACTTAAAATGGACCACCACAAATGAAGCCTCCAGAATCGAGATAAATCCAGCAAATAATAGGTATGATCTTCTGGAAATTATTCAGTCACTTGGAAAACACAATCTTAGTAGACCAAGTTCCAAAATCTAAAGTCAAAATCCATTCCCTCCCCCTGAAATCAGGATGTCAAATTTCTAACAAAAATGAAAGAGAATTACCCGGATGAGCAAACCAGAACCGATGCACGTTGGGACTGTGCTAACTCAACTTCAAACACCAAGAAACAGAGCAATGATGAGCAAAAATGACAACCCAAAAGAAAAGCAGAGTAGCAGACACTTCCAAAAAAAAGCTGACTGGTCTTCTCTGCTGTGAATGACACTTGGTCTGTCACACCCCACGAGATGTTACCCTTACACCTATGTGAGTATTCTGAATTTACTGTACTGATCTCCATAATATCCCAGCATCCAACTCCTGCTTTCAGGAGTCTTGGCATGCAACATTTTAGCAGAATATGCAGAAGAAAAGAACAACAATCATATTGCCTCAAGAACTGGTGGACTTTATCATGGATGTGACTACACCAAGCAAATAACAGCAATTTTTTTCCACAAATACAGGGTACCAGAGGGAGACCACACACCTCTGCCAACAGCACGAGCATATTCTATTGAATGTATTTGAAACAATCAAAGGTAACCCTTTCATTCTCTAACTCATTCTCTACTTTAGCCTGGAAAATAAATACTGGAGGTATTTGAATGACACCCATAACACTTCTCAAAACTGCAATGAAGCTCAAAACAAACAGGTAAAAAGATGTTTTCATAACATCTTTTGCTTTCTCAAAGCACTAAAAAATCACAGTACTCAAAGCTTAGCCTCTTTCCTTCCAACAGAAAACCCTATTGCCTGTGACTTAACAGTTTAAAAAAATTAATTTACCTGTCTATGAATTAAAGCATCAGTGTTACAGCAAAAAAAAAAGAAAAAAAGATAAACTCTTCTGTCTGGACAGCTCAGCAATGGGAATACCTGTTTCATGCAGCACGACAGCAGGTTCTTCCAGAAAATACTCGCAGTGCCTTTACAGCTCATCCCCAGAATACAAATCCTTTATTTGACAAAGAAAACTTAAAAATACCTGTTGTTGCTCTTTTGCCTTTTTAAGTACATTCTCACACATGAAATGAATTGCATTGCAGATAGCAGGGATTAGTGGAAAGCTGAAAGCTTCTTACCAAGCACCCCCAGGCGATAGTTGACTGTGATGACTATCACATTCCCATAACTTGCTAGAACACTGCCATCATATAAATTTCCAGTGCCTTCCATGTAGGACCCTCCGTGAATATACACCATCACAGGCTTAGGTCCCCCACTGTCCCGAATGTCTGGAAAAAACATTAAGACACATTTTATCTCAAGAAAGCACCAAAGAAGATACATGCAATATTTTAATTATTTTTTTTTTTTAGTGAGGTTATTTTTTTTTCTTGAAGTGTTTCTCAAGCAACATCTTTCACATAAGGAAATGGGCAGGGGGGGCATAAGTGTTTCTTTGTGGCTTGCTTGTAACTGAAAGTCCTATTTTCGAAACACTTGGCCTCAGCAAAGCAGAAAGGAATTGAAAATGGTAACAGGTTTGCTCAAATGCAATGAGACATTGGTCTGGTTCTGATCCTGCTGAATTGGATGTCTTCCACACGATGTCTGCTAACAGAAGTGTGAGCTCATTTCAGCTGAACACTTCTGAAAGCTCAGTCCAGCTTTCTGTTCACTTAGCTAAGGGAATTCCAACACATTAAGACAAACAAGATTTCTGCTCATACATAAATTTTTGATTTCTTCCAGTTCTCTAATTTCTTAAGGGGTGTATAAGCAGCTGTCTCTGGATGGGTCTGGAGTTTGAGTTCTCAAAAAGTACTTGAAAGGTGTTTGACAGCTAGACCTTGAATGAATATTATTTGTAACCCAGGTAGCCTGAAGGTGAAGGTGCATGGGTATTTCCTCGTTTCCTAAATCATGAAAAGGACTGAATATTTGAAAAAAAGGCTGCCTGGAACTACGCTGATAAATCCCCACCCTGTACTAAAACAAATTTTAAGGTTTTCAAAAGTGACATCAAAGGCAGGGAACAATTTTAAAATGTTAGAAGTTCTGCCACTCTCTCTGACAACAAAATTAGATATTGTCATACTGTTTTGAGTTTTGATTTAGGTAACCCTCCACCCCCAAACAGTCCTACTTGCAAACTGGTGCATCTACTCAGAATAAAATTTTGAATATATGAACAGTACTGCTCCTCATGAGGAAAGTTGTCCTTGAGTACCAATTCAAAACAGTTAGTATGGGCTGATATGTTTTTAAAAATTGTTTTTTTTCTGTTGGATGGGAAATAAATTAGCTTTGGTGTAAATTTAAACTCTTATATCTGGATTAAATTGCATTTTGATCTCATTTACTGGGTGCCTGACTCTCTTTCACCACCCAAATCATAACATGCCATAACAGTCTCTCAAAATCAAGAAAGACAATAGCAAGAGAGCATAGGGAAAATTCCCAGCGAGGAACTGTACTGAATATTCTGATTCAAAGACATTTTTTGTCATTATGACACTATTCAAGTGACTTCCCTGATTGCTCCCTTCAGCGTTTGAAGAAACCTCAGATGAATTGTTTACTCCTTTGATTTGGAAGGATCTTAGTTAAGAAGCCTTCAAGTGAGCTCTCTGCAGAACTGTTTGAATTGTTTCTGAAGTGCTGTAAGGAGCAGGCGAGGGCAGTTACACCAGAAGCCCCGAAAAACATCAGCACAGATGTGTCTGTTCACAGAAAGCCAACTGCTGCTATTGTTTTGATATTGATTCTAATTTGAAGAAAATGCCAGAACAGTCAAGATCAGAAATTGGATCTTCAATACTGGAAGTACTAGAAAAATCACTTATTCAGGACCAAAAAGATGATGAAGGGTTGTGCATGGAATTGCTTGTACTGCTCTCCTCGCTCGAGCATTTAGCAAGGGCTTCCCAACATGCACCTTTCAGAGTGTAAAGCTACAGAGATTATTTATCTTCATTGTCCATAGGATGGAATTATGAGCTTCTCAGGTTTAAAATCCACACTGAGGAAAAAGTCTTTTCAAATTCATATATTGCTTTCAGTAGATGCTTTGTTCTTAGTCTATGCTGCCTTTTTTTTTTTTTTGATACAAATATGGAAGCAATAATAAATTATTAATCTGAAATCACTGTGTGACTGTTCCCAGCAGAAACTGTACACAGTTAATTGTATGCTTGATGGTAGCACAGGGGGAGACTGTCTCAGAATTCTTCTTTAATTAAAATTACATAGAATTACAGAGCACCAACTGTGAACGGCAATGAAATGTTGGTAGCACTGGCCTGTTTATCTGGAAAATAATATTGGAATATTCAGAAAAGAATAGGTGTCCTTTATCTGAGAAAGGAAGCACATATTCATGAATAAAATCTCATATATAAAGAAGTTATTTTTTGAGTAATTTCTCTCTGTACAATACTGTTGTTATTTTCTACTACTAATATTCTTGCAAAGATTACAGATCAGATAGATAAAGGAAGGCCAGTTTTCAGCTCTGCCTCTGTGCCGAGTCAGAGCAAATGACATGCAGAATGAATTTTCCTCATGCTGCTTTGCCAAAGTCATCAGTCTTAAGAGGAATCCCTTCTACAAAAGAAAAATAGTGTTCCTGTGTGTCTTGGACAGTAATCTGGTACTGGAGACATTGATGAGGCTATGCAGGATCCAGCTGAGGCTAGTGGGACTTTGGGCTGTGGATTATACAAAAGCTGTGGAGCTGTTCATGGGAAGAAGAAAGATCCCTGCATTTTGGTCAGTGGTTTCATATCAATTTCAGTCTGCAGCCAGGAATATTTAAAAGGTGCAAATATTCAGCTGGGAGAGTGTTAAGTACATATGTTATTAACCACGGATGTTATTAAATAATTAGATCAAAGGAAGAGAGCAAAAAAATCAGAGTGTAATCAAGAATTGATTCCTACCTTTAGAGAGCAAATGTTCCTCCATGAAAACTCTCATCCTTTAAAACTAAACTGGAGGAGGCATTAAGATAACACTCTATGAGGAGAAAAATCTGTATTGGTACAAAAGTGGTGGAAAGATGCACTTTTCAAAAGTGCTTATTGAAGTATCCAACTCAACAAAGTAAATAATTGATATTTTGGTACACAGATACTTTTCAAAACCTGACCATAAATGATACATCTTTCATTTTTCCTACAGGCTGCTATCAGTCCTTTGTGTGCATGTGCTGGAGTGGGCTCAGGAAACTGTAGTTACACTTTCATATGCAGATTAATAGTTATTCATGGATGCAGATTAATAGTTATTTGTGTTTGTAGCTCATTCGGAACCTGAAGACTCGGGGTTTAAATGTAGCATCTCTGCCAAGTGTGGATTTATAGACTGATTTAATTTAGTTGTGTTCTGCACTTTTTGTTGCTTTTTATTAAGTGTTGCTTTAATTAAAAAGCAGACACATTCATATTTTCAAAGACATATGCAAGGATAGTGCTGCTCAAAATCCTTCTCAAATTCAACTCAAGTTCTGTTTTTAGTCACAGAGAAGATAATTTTTGAGTGCTGTGATTTGTTTGGCTTTAAATTGCTAGTTCATAAAACATCTAAGTAGGTCTCACTGTACAGCAGAGAATAACCTTATTTATATTACCTATACATTAACTTTCTTGTAATTATTTCTATTATCTCCTCTCTTCTGTACCTTTCCAATGCTTGTCGCATCTACTTTTTATGTCTCATCTTAATTACGTTGCAGACAATTTAGGAATAGGGCTGTCTTTTATTCTGTGTTTGTTACATCACACAACAGGGAACTGGCTCTGACTGTGAATATCAGTCACAATTGTCATATATAACAAAACATAATTACAGCTTCAGTCACTCGAAGCTGCTGTGGATTGGCCACGTGACTTAACAAGCATAATTTGCAGGGAACAAGCGAAATGGGAAAGGAAGAAAGCCTACCTGGAGACAACTTCACACAAAAAGATAATGAGTTTAGCACTGATGCCACAAGCAGTGTTTTTCTAGACGATGTAAAAAAATGTGACATTTTGATGTGGATTGTTAAGTCAGTCTCGGGGTTTGAACACGAAACAGCACAGGAAGAGTGGAAAAGTTTTAGGTTGATTACTGCAAAGCCTATGTGTTCCCTCCATAGGATGTTATATGGATGTGTGTGTACCTCTTCATAAGTTTTTGTTGAAAATATTTAAGTAGAACATGGTACAATCAGTGCTACTCTTAATAATTTTAAAGCCTTTTAACAGCATTTGACCTTTCAGTTCAAATCCATCAGATGCCTTATAGATGCACTAACATTTAATAAACTAATGCACTTAGTGCTAATATATAAACATCCATTAATGCCATGTTTTTAAAATAAGATATAAAACTAGATGTCCTGAGACCATTAAAGTAACTATTGAACTTCTGTTAGGAGTTCAGATATGTTTTCTATTTTAGAATACAGCCTGCACCCATCAGGCTTCAGAAAAATAGAATTCTCTCTCTTTATTTGTTTTCATCTGTCAAACCAGGAGAGCCTTTTGTGCACACTCAAACCCTTAACTACCTTTACCTGGAAATTATTTGAGATGCTGATGGAGGACTATATGAATGTAGGTCCTAACATAAAAAAGGCCAATGCTTTTACAGGCTGAGCATCTGGAGCAGTTTCCCATTAGAGCAGGACCTCGATAGCCAGGTAGGTAGTCATATTAAATTATTAAAAGATGCTGGTTAGAAATGCAAAAGCTGACAGACTCTTCACTGTGCAAGCAATGCTTCCCAGTGCTAAAGGTAGAATGAAGCCCTAAAGAGGTACTTAAATTAAAGGTCTGTCAGAATTTTATTATGCATGTTTTCAAGTATTAATAACATCACCACAAAAATTCAACACAATTTGAACTGAGCTTCTGTGCGTAAAGGGAAAATATAATCAGCAAAATTTAATGGGAAAGTGACATTGGAAGTTGTACTTCAGAGTGGAAATCAGGGAACTAACACGAATGGGTGGCAGGAGGAACAGAAATTGTGAATTTTGGCTGTGTGTATCAGTCAACAGTCTCACCCAAAGCAGTAAGATCTGTGCTGCCCCAGCCTGGCTGGCACCCATTGAGGGCTATAATTAAGGCTGGAGCATGTGGTTGCTTTGCAGGATGGACAAGTGTGCTCTGATGTTTGCTGATCTCCCAAGTCCAAAAAAGTGCGAGCAGTGCCAGGCAGAAAGAGGGTGTCTCCCCCTCTTTCTTAGCACGACAGCTGAGAGCAGATGAAATCCTAAACTTGGCAACCCAGGCTATTTTAACATTAATGGTGTGGTAGGGGGGGTTTGGAGATCCTCAGTTCTGAAACATGCTCCCCTGCGCCAATGGCACTACAGCCTGTTAAGCATAAGAAGGGATTTGCAGATGAATTCTGCACCATTAGCAACTTAAAATTTGGGTGGATTTTTGGCTTTTTAGATTTAAAACATGCTCTGGACCAAGAACTTCCTTCAGTCAATGAAGTCCAACAGCCCATACAAGACAGAGCACCAGACTAAATTATCAGAATCACCGCAGTTACAGCCTGTGAGCAAACAGCAACAGCTGTTCCTAATCGGTCTCCTTTTCCACAGGAGAAATGGAAAGGGAGGAGGGAAGAGCAGAAGCATCAGCGACAGTGTAGACCCCGCTTCAGAGGCATGTGCTCTCAACGGCAGACATGGTGTCTGCATTCCTCAAACTTGGCATCTGCATTCTTCCTGTCTAAAAGCGGAATAACAGCATTCCTCTAGTGCAGAGGGATGCTGTGAGGCTGAATACATTAAAAACTGAGAGATGCTCAAATAGCACTGGGGACTAAATAAGGATTTAAGATTGACAGATTGATGTGCCAGGTAAGGTGTGTGTGATATAGCAGCGGATGAGAATTCATTTGCGAGCAATCCTTCATAGGTATTTCATACAACACTAACTACTTAGAACTCCAGTTCTGATCCCAGAGCACATTGGCTGGTTAATGACTTGTGTTGCCATATTTTAAGTCATGCTTAGGATTTTAGTGGATGGGAACTAAGGGTGCATAAGAGTCACTGATTTTATCTACAGCCAAATTAAAGTCAAACTATTACCTTACCTTAAGACTAAGATAAGACATTAAAATATTTTACTTTTTAAAACTAAGCCTTGTTTTTAGACTGGGGAAGGTACAGTTTGTAAAACTGTTGAGCATTTTGAATCTAAATCTTGCATCTACACTAGATATTGCACACTTGCATGTCAGCAAACTCAGCACTGCTAAAAAAAGGGAAAGCCCCAGTGCTCAACCCAGTGCTCAACCCAGTGCTCACTGGTTACAAGTGCTTTTGCCACTCTTGTTTTTGGTGCCTGCTCAAGTAGTTCAATACCTACTGAAAACAGGTAAGCAATTCAACAGTAGACATGAAGGGGTTAAACAGAAACAAGAATGCATCCAGACTGGGGAAAATTTATATTGTTTCTTACTTTTCACACATTTCACACTCATAGAATTTGAAAACACCTTCATTTTTTAAACAGCAAATTTGCAGATCATTAGCTGGTAATGTGCACTACTGCCTTTGGGTCTTTTGAAAACAAAAATGAAAAATGATCTAATTAAGCCTGGTCTACTGGTTGCAGCACATACCAGAGCTCCAAGTTTGATTACTGATTCCAGTGCTTGTGCTGGCAAGGTTTGGACCACAATATGGTGGCAGTGACATGCAGCAGCAGATGGGAGTAGGATTATTAAACAAAGTTTTAAAATGAAATCTTCCAATCAAACCCAGATATTTGAGTGGCACAACACAAAATGCTCTCCAGGCATTTCATACAATAAGTTTCTACGGAAGATATTTCTTCAGAAAGGTATAATACAATAAATAGAGATAAATATAAAATGAAATCTCTGGATTTCTTAATACAGAGACCATCCTGGGCATTTTAGAAGTCACTGGGCATTGTTTATGTATCATAGATTCTATAGTTGTATGACACAGTTGCCTTGCACTGTGTATAGCCCAGTCTTCCTAATATTCCAACTTCATCATTCTTTCCATTTAGCATTTATTTTATTTCTTCCTCAGTTATTTATTTGTAGAATTTTGCATTGCCTGAAATCTACCATACTGCAAAAGCTGAACTGTTTGATGGACAGGTTAGCAGAAAACTAGACAGCTCAGGTGACCTTCTGTTTTGCCTCTCTCTTTCCTGCTACTCATACCCAAATACATATGACTAAGTTTGTGAACTCTTCAGTTCTGCATATGCAACAAGTGCTGGAGTTTCAATGCAGAAGAGCAGGTTCACAAAAATGCAGGACATCTGATCCTGCTCCTCCACTGGGAAATGCAGGGTCTCAGCAGACAGGGTTTCTGTCAACCCAGCAGACATCCCAGCAGTCTTGAGTGTCTACTGATCATAAAAATTTAAATTTTCCCTGTCTCTCTGTGCCTCTCGGAAGCAGTAAAAGTCTAATTACTGCCTGCACTCTTCTATTGGCATGGAAAGGAGAACAAAACTGTCACTTGTACGCCAGAGAAAATTAATCCCAGTCCTATAAATTACAGAGATTTATTAGTGTTGTAAATGTGCTTCTTCCCCTCTAGTTTGACTGCTGTGTTCTTGCAGTCCTTCTGCTCTCTCCCACAATTGTCAGGGTGGGAGACAGGTTTTCTCTGACATGGACACTTGCTCTCAGCAGACTGAGATCCCTCTTCTCATCTGATCCTACCTGCTAAAGCACTTCCTGACAGCAACCACTCTCTGCTGAATTTCAGCAAACTGAGCAGTGTCTTTTAAGTCTGTCTAGGCAGAGAAGGACTCAACAAATGTAATGTCATTAGCATCTGTCTTGGCAATTATACAGCAATTTAGGAGAGCTGCTAAGGCCCACTGGGTGAATAGCCCAAGTTTCAAATGGTTTCTTGAAACAAGTTTTTAAAACAAGGCAGAGTAACTTTTGCAATGGCTAATTCACTATCACAGAACTTTGAGAATTCACAAGGGTGTCCCTTGCAATATTCTGTCATGAACTCCCATAAAAATTCCTGACTTCAAAAAGGTAGGAGGATCTGAATTGTCATAATTGGCTCCGAATAATGTGTGCCCTGATTTCAGCTGGAATAGTTAATTCCTGCACTTAGGATGAGAATAATGTTGATAACACAGAGATGTTTTAGTTGTTTCTGAGCAGTGCTTACACTAAGTCAAGGAATTTTCAGCTTCTCACCCCACCAGCAAGTAGGCTGAGGGGGCATAAGAGGTTAGGAGGGGACAGAGCCAGGACAGCTGATCCCTACAGGCCAAAGGGATATTCCCAATATTCTGTTCTCTACGGCATCCTGCTCAGCATCACGTTTTGTACATCACATGTTTTCTATATTCTCATTGTTTTGTCACTATTATTACTATTATTTTAATTTCATTTCTGTCCTATTAAACTGTCTTTATCTCAACTAATGATTTCACTCTTATATTTCTTTCCCCAATTCTCTCCCCCACCCAGCTGGGGAGGAGAGGCTGACTGGCTCTGTGCTCTTTAGCTGCCTGCTGGGTGAAACCACTACACGAGAGCTGTCAAAGGAGATTTTCAATATATCAGAATCATCAAATCTTGCAAATATTGGCCCAGCTGGTGGGCTTTCATTCATATAGTTAACATACACATTCAGTAGAGGATCATAAGTCAGACCTATATAAAATTGTGGGTTTATTTGTAAAGTCTGTGTTCTGTTGTTGGGTAAGAAGTTAAATCCTCCTCTTTGCCTTCCTTCATCTTTTGTGATAAGACTGTGTGTTTCTGTTTAAGTTAATTAGTTGATGTTCTGTGTGATGAAAAACTTCCTAATTAAGAGCCTTTCAGTTTACAATTTAAGTTTCATTTTAGTATCTGGCCAACTTCCCCCTGCCACCCAAAATATTAACAGAGAAGCAAGCAGCAACCCTACCAGTCCTAAAAGGTAATTTGTTTTACTCATTGACCATCAAACACACAAAGATTCAGAATTCTGAAGCACATCTACTTGAAGGGACGAGACTGCTCAGGAAAAGAGCCCCTTGTTACCATTTTCATAGCCCTGAAAAAATATCAAATCTGCATAGCTTTATGATCAACAGACATAATTTATGAACAGAATAATATGCTTGACATTTCAAACTTTTGATTTTACTTGGTAATAGGGTTTTCTAAGGGTCAGCTCAAGCAGATCAGCATCTTTGTATGCTTGCAGAAAACAGAAGAGATCAGGTTCTTTTAGTTCAGCTCCACAGAGCCTCACCATCAGCCAATGTTGCCTGCCTGTTCAGCTGCCTCCCTTCTGGAGGGAAGTGGGGTAGCCTTTCATATTTTTTGTTTTTTCATGGCAGTGTGAATACAGAAGGGTTGGCATTTGGGGAAATTCAGTTGCTTAAGAGACACTTTTTAAGAATTTTCTCTATTTTTCCTTTTATAAACACAACATTTTATATGTTTATCAAACTGAGATCAGTCAGTGAAAAAAAGAAACATCTTTGTACTTGGTGAAATACATAGGGTTAGAAAACATGCAAAAAGGTGTACAGAGAAACTTTAAAAGAGTGTTAGTTTAAATAGTATGGACAAAATTCAGTCAAAAGGTGGGATGCAACATATCAAAAGTCCATTTCAAGAAAACAAAACCCCTCCTTTTTAAATATTGTTACTGTTTTGTATCAAAACGTAGAACTTAACAACATTCTTTCTTTTAAAAAATTAAAAATATATAACAACAAGCAAGAAGACAAAACACATCAAAAATGGGAATTAAAAAAAAACAAAAAACTCTTCAAAAGAAGACAAGAAGTCAAAAAAAGAGGGGAGAAAAAAGATTTTCAGGGATCCTTGTCATGCAAATCAGTTTGGCGGCAAAAAATACCTTCATCTTCAGCACCGTCATTATCACCTAAATCATCTGTCTGTTTCTTTGTAAGGGGACCTAGGATTAAGAACGGAGAAAATGGAGGAAAAAAGACAATTCAAGAATATACAAGACTGAGGAAAAAAACAGCGAATATTAAATTCCCACGGACGTTTCAAGAAAAACATTTGCAGGGAGGGAAATCTTAGTTCATAACAACCAATTTTTCATTAAGTTTTTCAAACATTACTGCAAAACCTTCCCTAGGGGGTATGGCTATTAGAAACGTCTAGCACAAGAATCAAAGAGTGCCCAGTGCTTTATTGTTTTTAAATGAAGAATCAAAGCTTGTTTACTAAAAGCATACCCCGCCACAAAACGTATTTATCCACTTCATTTAATCAGTTTTTTTCCTGTTGCTGTTATTAGGAATAATGGAGACAAGAACTGCCAAATTACCTCTTGCATTTGATGCAATAAGGTGGTTAATAAAAGTCTTGACAGTCAGTTAAAACAATATTTTCTGTCAAATGCTGATTCACATTTCTGAATTCAACCATTTAAACTCATGCTCTATAAAGATAAGCACTGGTTTATTTTTTTTTTTTTTGACACATTCATCACATTCTCTTTTAAATAGAACTGTAGATACCCTTGAAACCTTTGACTACCTGCTGAGATATTTGCAAAGAAACATGAAAATCCATATGTAAACCAGAAACAAGAGTGAAATCCCAGACCAACTGAAGACAATGACTTTTGCCATTGATTTCAATGGAGCCAGGGCTTCATGCACAAAAGTTGTATCAAATACAGACAGAACTGTAGTTTTAGGTTGGCAAGACAGAGGTTCATAATTCCTCATCTCCATAATAGGAACACGAGACCAAGTTCTTTCGTGCCCAGCACCTGCATTATTAACAGGTATTAACAGATCCATCATATTTTCCAGTGGGAAAAATGCCCACTCCTTTACTGAGTAACACAAATACACACCAGAAGGAAAGTCAAAGGCCATTCTGAAAATATTTCCATGTCATATATTTTACACACTTACGCACAAACAAAAGACAGTTGGAACTCAGCATTATCTTTCCTTTTTTTTTTCAGAGCTCTCTCATTTCCATGACATTCTGCAATTTGCATGCGAAAAAGCAATCAGTACGAACACAGGACTAAGTAACAAAAAAAAGAAAAAGCCAGCCAAGCACAGAGTAGGAAACAAGAACTTTCTCATGCATAAAATAGCAATAGACAAAAACAACAACAAAAAAAGAGATGAACAGTATGTGTTGATATTTGCAGTCAATGTAGGCAAGAGACATGCATTAAATCTAAGCACTGTGGAATATTAAAACATTTTTATTTAAAAAGCTCTCTGTCTTTGTTATTTTACAGGATATTAGTCATTCAGCATTAAACTCGTCATTTATAGGCAAAACACCATGTATTTGAGTGATGCATTTTTTTTAAAAAAAATCATAAAATGTTTTTACCAGGTGCATGGATTTGAGAAACAGAAAAAAAAAACCATGAAGTACCATGAGACTTTAACCGTGAATGTAGGAACTGGACTGTATTATTGAAAACCAAAGCTCAATACCTTAATTCCTGCATCAGTCAGGAGTATAGTTTTAAACTCATTCTAAATACAGAACACTAGAATTATACATCTTAAGTTAAACACAAGCATTGTTATAGTCACACCTGCAACAACCACTCTGTGTAGTAGAAAGCCAAGTTTCTCCTACTACAACTCCTGGATATAATCTTTGCAGTATTTAGTATCTGGATAATGTGCTCTGATCCAAACACACACATTGAAATGTCTCACTGCCCATAATTTTCATACTGTAGCAACTTTACCTCCAAAAGAATAAAATTAGAAAAAACAACTGTGTATAAAGAATAACAGTAATTCCAAGGTAGGTTTTCAGCACAGAGAATAGGAAGAGAACTTAAGAATTGTAAGAGCTGTGTACTTAGGAATTGAGAGCCAGACACAGGCAAGGATATATAGATATATAGATATATAGATATACTTATATATGTACACACACATACTCTTCTTAATGGCTTCTTATACTTTAAATTTTGAAAGTCACCAAAAAGGAACAAAGTAGCACCTGGAAAGGCAAGCAACACAAATTTCTCCAAATAACCTGCACAGAGATGGGAAATTTGTTTTTTGGGTGAAACCAAGACAATGCATGTTACGGTTTTTTAATAGCTGGCCTTTGGGGAGAGTATTTTGTGTAGATCATGGTTCCAGATCTCAACTTCAATTACAAAGTGCATCAACCATCTCAATGCAGATGTCTGATCCCATACCATTTCTGATTTTACAATATGGTGAATCATAACTGGGGCTAGCTTCAAAAATAACCTGGGTAATTTTCATGTTTATACAGTTCTGAGGTTCTCTGAAAAACATGTAGAAAAAAAATTAGACTACCTTCCTTAAAATCATAGAATTGCCTAGATTGGAAAAGACCTTTAAGATCTAGTACAGCCATTAACCCAGCACTGCCAAGTCAACCACTGAACCATTTCCCCAGGAGCCACGCTTGCACGTCTTCCAAACACCTCCAGGGATGGTGACTCAACCACTTCCCTGGGCAGCCTGTTCCAGTGCTTGACAATTCCTTTTGCAAAGGGGCTGACCTATTTTTAAGTTGCCATAAATTAAACATGCTTTTTGATACAGCTGTGGATCTGTTTCACAACACAAGGGCTCTGCTTGCCACATCCCCCAAGCAGGGCTCATCCCCGTGGAGACAAGTGGCAGACCCGCCAGGCACCACTCACAGTGGTTAAGAAAGGGATGAAAGATTATTTCTGCCACGAGTTTGCTCCAGACTGCAAATGTAATGGACAACATTCATTACATCTTCAGACAGATTTTCTGCACCCTGGAATTGTAATGCTCTAAGAAAATAAAAGAGAGTTTGGTGCTCATGCACCAGGCATGAAACTCCTTATACTTTATCTAAACATACAGAGGTGCTGTGAAACTGAATTTATGTTTTTAAATTGCTGGTCAATCCCTAAAGGAAGCACCAGCTCGAGACCCATTGTGCACAGGGCTGTCTAAAATGGCAACATCAAGGGGTTCAGCCTGGAGTACTCCAAGAGGAAGCAGAGCTCTGTTATGATCTGTGTTGCCTGTTTCACATACAGATGCTGAACACACTCTCTGAAATCCTGAAAGTAGCATTAAGAGAAGCCCTGGATTAGAATTCCACCCCTTTCAGCAATAACTCTCATTCTAAAATCAGTAAGAAATGGCTTTTGCTTCTGATTCTCCAGATAACTGATTACTCTGACTAACACCATTGCTGTGTCTGTACGATCATAAAGAAAGATTGATGTTTTGAGTCCTCAAACAGGAAAACATGCTGAAATCACAAGCAGATAAACAAAATAAAATCTTATGGCAAGAACCTACAAAATGTAGCAGCAATAGCCTTTTTAAGTAAAAATAAATCAGAACTAAAATTGCTCAGGTGTATAATTTTTAGCTATTTTCTGCAGCTTTCAATTAATATTCTACAGATAGTTTATGATTTTGTAAATTAAATGTATCCCTCAATTAGATTTATTTCTTTAGCACTGACTGTTTATTCAATATATGATTTTCTAGGGTTCTTCCATCATTTTAATATTCTTTTCAGGTCATGACGGACTACGAGCCAATGAAACAAAAAAAGAATATACATTTTACAAAATTATTATTGCCAAAAGTCTTTTGTTCCCAGTTACTCTTCACTGTTGTTCTATTGTAGTCTTCTGTTCACCTTTTGTGAAGGCTCAATTAGTCCTTCTCTTTGAGCATTTCACTTACAAAAATGGGCATCCATTACAAAAAGAGCATTTTCCTATGTTTAAGACAGAAACTTTCAAACAGATAATGCTGGCTAACTGTGCCAGCCTAAATTTTAGCTAAAGTTTATGTAATAAATATTAAATATCAACAAAGTAATCAGGTACCATAACTAATGGGGGGGAAAGAGGGTAGTAAAGCCTCTAAAATGCTGATGCAAAGATGATTTACTTATCAAAAGGCTCTCTAAGGTTTAGTCTCATTTAGTCTCATGTTGGTGCATACCCATAACTCTCATTAATGTTAATGGGAAATTAGACCCCTCAGTCAGTTTAAAAAGGGGAAAAAGTGATTACTGCATTTTATGTTTCCTAAAGGCAAGGAATAGTCTTGGTACCAAAGCTAAAGGAATGCTCTGTGCAGGAGGCACTCCTAAAGAACTCTGTACTCATCTAATTTAAAAATAGTTCTTACATTATTTAAATTATTATTCAAATATTTATTCTATTTGTATTGCAATCAATGCTAGGGAACTAACACGATGCATTTTTAAATCTTGGTGGTGTGCCTGCAGATGCCTTTCCTTTGCTCAAAACAAGAGGAATAACACACCTCCTGTCCAGTTAGCTAAAGAGTAATTACGCACTCAGAAATAATTAAATCCAGCCATATTAATTCCGGTTTTTATCATTCCCTTTGATGAAGGACTAAGGTACTTTAGCTCCCAAATACATTAAAGCTGATTATAAATTCTCTCTTTACGGGCTTGATTCGGCAGAAATTATCCGTGGCCTTTTGGACCGCAGGAGTGTGGGAGGCATGGAAGCTCTGGATGTCATTAGCTCTTTGGCCTGGGAAAGCTATTCATCATCAAACAGAGTCATGCTGCAGGTTGACACCATTTTGTAAAACAACAGCACAAATCCTCTAAACTTAATAAATCTGTGCTCATGTATACAGCCATTGTTCAGGCCAAAATGTTCTCCCTCGGTAATGAGAAAAGTGGGGAAGAAAAAAAGGACCTTTTACATCAGGTTAAGTAGGCTCCATGGATCCAGCAATTTAGAAATCACCATAGTAATAATTATTCTTTGAGGTAAGGTGTCTGCTCAGTGAAAAGGGGAAGAGATGAGACTGAGGCTGACTGCTGAAAGGATACATGTAGAAAAACACTGTGGAATCTCGTGTTACATATTTATCCTTAAACTTATCTAAGGGCTTCCAACCAGCTCTTGTTATTTCTTCCTCATTAGCCCATTTCTTAATTAAGCATTGAAAATCTGTGAAGTGAAATTATCTCACCTTTTTAGGCCCCATCCTCAATTCCAAACATAAAATAACCAATTCTTTGTTATTTCTACCATCATTTTTGTGTAACAGACTCTCCAAGTGAAAAAAAAATTAAAAATTGTGTTGAATTATCACAGTCTAGCAGATGTCAGCTGAGACACAATAACATGTTGTACCTATCTCCTGGTTTTAATTTAAAAGAAATTAATGAAGGTTTATAATTAACGATCTTCACACCTCAACATTTTCTGTGAAGAAAAATCAAATTCTTATATGTTGAAATGAATAGTTATTATAGTTCTCTCTCTATATATGTATATATATAAAAATGTAATGACAAACTGGAAAGTTACAGCATAATAGTTGTCTGATGAATAATTTTATAAAATAGACTTCTTTCATTTGAAAATTAGAAAGATCTCAGCAAAAATAGGAGAACTAGATTTCCTTAGAAAAGATAAATTTGGAAGATACAAATGGCAGCTGGATCTAAGAAACACAGAAAAAATGTCTCTATTACCATACTTTGCTGGAACAGACAAAACAATCTACTTTTTATTTCCCTTATTATTGTCCTGATTTCACCACACACTCACGCCTTTCCTTGTTATTCACATTCACACACCCCCCTTAAATTCCTTTTATTCGCATATTGCACTTATTTGTAATATTCATACTTATCAGCAGGGCAAAGCCCTGGCCGACTTTGCTTTTTGAAGACAACATTTGCATTCATATTTTAGCAACAAATGATGGCACAAACCTCAGTAGTTTCACATCTCACTACCTGATTTGTGATGACAATCAAGCTCTGTAATTAGAGCTGCAAGTAACTCAAATTTGCATCTGCAAGTGAGTGACAGGTACAAATTGAACCCACAAAAGGGTTGCCAACTTTCTTTGAAAATTTACATGTATAAATGCTTTGTCACTAAAGAAGCTATTCTGACACTTCAAGACTAACTCCTGCTGTGCCTTTTATAACAGCATATTGCTGAAGTGTCACACAGAAAGAATATCTAATCCCAAACCTTTTTATTCACAAGATTAATCACACTGGCTGGATCTTGATTTCCCTTAAATCTGAAGGAGTTTCATTACTGCATGCTGGATATGTGTGAATTTAAATAAGATTAGAATCTGGGAATGCAGGGAGAGTTTCACTCTTCTGCTTCCCATTTTAGATGCAGCCTGAAATTCTGTATATTCTCAGAGGCGAAGGCACTTTGTGTTCACAGGTCCTGTGGAGAGCAGCCCAAATTTCAGGCCCTTGTTAAATCCCATTCCTTTTGAAATAGGTCACTCTATAAATCCAATTCCTTGTCTAGGAGCCTTTGGTTCCATGATGTGCCTTGCATGGAGCCATGCAGGATTACTGGAAAAGAAGGCAGGATAAGTGCAGATGGGTGGGTGAGAGGGGCCCATCCACTCAGCAGGCAAGTTCAGCCCTGGAGATATCCTGGGTGAGCTGCCTGCCATTCCTGGTAGGCTTGGAATGAACACACAGCTCAGGGAGAGGCTGGATGTAGTACAAGGGAGAAGATATTCAGTGGAGGAGACAACAACCTGAGAATTGTTCTGCATATCCCGACTTCTCAGACACTCCGACTTTGGTTCAAGCCAATGGAAAAAAAATACAGTGGAGAGGGGAAGGAGGAGCAAAATTTATTCAGGTATTTTCTTTCCAGTGGAAGTAAGGAATGGAACACTCAGGATAAAGGAGTGGCTGTCCCACCCACCAGAACTAGTCATGAGAAAGAGAATGCTTCAAATGGAGCAAGACCCTGCAGGCCAAGGCTGACACAGAGAAACAAAGCCCGTGCCTTTAGCCAGGAACACTGCAGCTGGAGTGCCCCAGAGGTCAGGGATGGCCAGGTAAAAGACACGAAAAATTAAAGTTGTAAGCTGTTATACTGACATTAACATCAGCATTTACTACTCCAGTGCCACCTCACGTGCTTATGTCACGAGTTCATGCAGCTTTTACCATTTTATCTGGATGAATAATTCACGTTGTTTTGCAGATACTCACATTCCAGGGTGACACTGCAGTAACGAACTGAATGCAGCATCACAGAGCTGTGCCACCACCTGGGCTTTGAGATCATGAATCAATTCTCCCTCTCTACAGGTAATGACTACAATCCAGACCCTAATGAAGACTTATGAACATGCTTAACTTTAAGCCTCTGAGTAAGTTCTCTGAAGTCAACAGGCTAAATCCAACAATATTAAGATAGATTCACTACCATTAACAGAACTGCTCCTATTTGCATCTGGGCCAGGAGGTCAGCTCAGGAGTAAAAGACAAACAGACATGAGCATCCCAAATTTCTAACTTCCCTCACTTATTCTGTGGATAAATCTAATTGACAAATAGAATTTCAATCTCTTGAACATACTACCAAAGCCCAGTGATGAAATTAAATTTTCTTTTTATAAATGCATTGCTTCTTAGAATGTGTACATACAAATAAAATTCTGCATTCATTTTCCACAGCTCTCATAATCAAACTGCTTCCTAATTTTAAAGGAGATATGAACTTGTTTTAGACCACAAGCTTATAAAAATTGATCATGTTTAGCTCATGCGATAGAACTAAAGATTTGTAACTTGAAGATCCAAATTTTCAGTTCCCAAAGGAAGATTTACAATTGCCCATGAACATATCAACATTAATCTTCACTTTCCCTTGAAGATCTCTCTAGCATTGTTGCAATAACAGTGCGAGTCAGGATGCAAAGAGTGCATCCTTCATGTAAGGACACACAAAGAGACACAGCTGAAAAAAACCACCATCAGTTTAGGTGAACTGGTAAGATTTGTTCTAACTTTTTGCTGCTTTTCAGGAAGATTTGTCTTATTTTGATTCAGACAGGTAGGGTGGGTCATGTACAACAAAAAAATACATTATGAGAAAGCATTCTCTGCTACCTCTTGATTTAAATATAAAAACAAAATTTCAAAAAGAAATCTTATTTCACTTTTTATTTTATTGTCCACTTCTGTCCTCAGCACAAAACAACTGGAAAAATAGCCCCAAATTTCTCTGTCTGGAAAGAAAAGATCCCAGAACATCAGTCTGGACAGGTGAGATCACTTTGGGATTCCTGCACAAGGAATTTCCTCTGCTATGGACAAACCTGTCGGTCTGCCTGCTGCTGGAAAAACCTTCTTCCTGACTAATTCCACTAACTGCAGGGGCTGGTGTTACAGCAGCTATATGGCTTTGTTTATGGCACAGCTGAGCATACAGTCCAGCTCTCTCAAGGCCCAGTTTCATAGCCCAAATAGCAGAGCAAAATTGGTCTTCATGTAACCATGTAATTGAACATTGCAGAGAAAATGAAGTTAATTGTGCATAATATTTTCATATAGAATTTGGAATGAGATAAGTTCTCCCACCCCTCTTCCCAATGCACTTCATGTCATCTGGTTTTGCACCACTTGCTTGGAGCTCTATGTAATTCACTGTAACCTGTGCAGTATTTGACCATCTAGAAACCCACACTCTTGCAACCACAGAGATCATGAATGATACACAGGTCTAATTTTCTCAAATTTCTGAGCGAGCCACTGTCAGTAAAACGTAACTCCAGCTACCTCCACAGAGCAATTTCTTCAGAAAAGTGGCAAAGGGGAGGAGAAAGTTGTGTTGTACAGCTGCAATCCAACCCTGTCCTCACAAACACTCAGCAGACAGAGGGGCAGGGAGTTTAGAGGTAAAGCACCTTGCTGATCACCTTTTCAATGCCCTTGTATTAACTCTGAATCACCGCATTTCTTGCCACATTTTGAGCAGCATAAAGAAAATCTGATTCTATAGTGAGGAACCAAGCTGGATGTTGGTTCTGAGTCATTCCCAGCAGGTTAAATTAGGCAGAACTGCACCCTTTGTCATTAAATGTCAAGGCTTGTCTCCAGCATTGGCCAGAACTTCCCAATCCAATGCTGATGCTGTCACCCAAGTCACAGGGCTGTTCCTTGTTGGTCTCGTGTGATCTCAAGGGCAGAAATAGCACTTCTGATGCTTTTTATCTCTCTGCATGTACAGTTATGTTTAAATGCTTTGAAAAACATTCACACAACAAAGTTTCTCCCTGAAAGGTGAATTTCCTTTTAGTTATAGTGATTTCCTTTTAGTTATACATGGCTACATATGTACATGTGTACACACACATCTAGACAAGCAGGCTCTCCTATCTGCCTTTTTAACACAGATATTTCTTCCTACAGTTCTGAAGCTGTGAGCATTACTGAAATAGAAACACATTAAAGAAATTAATACTGATCCTAATAACCTGGTGTTCAGAACTACAGTCTTTCCATTAACTTGAATCTTAGAAAGAATAAAGATACTTCAAGTAAATGTTTCTCCACTGTTTGAAGCTTTCAAAGCATCCTTTAAGACCATTTAATTTGGACTGTGGTCACCAGCTTTTAGAAACGTAATTATATCTGCTCTCATTACCACACCTTTTGACAGAATCAAAGTGCACAGCTCTGAGAAACAGCGATGGGAGAGCTGAGGGGACAGCATTTATGTAAAAGGCTGTCAGAAGTAAAGTGCCTGGCCTCACTTATCGTCTCATATTTACATACTCTATTTCTAGAAGAGCATAATTTTAGGCAGGAAGTCTCAAAACATCTCAGCAATGGAGCAGTCACAAAACCAGAGCAGCACAGCCAGCACTCGAAGATTAGTGGGATCAAATACTTGTCATAAGAAAAATCATTTTCATTTTGACATGTTTTCAGTGTTAGCCTGGTACCTGTTTTGAAACTACAGCTGACTTGCTCTGCATGTTCTATCAAGGATTCCCAAATGAATAGATGAAATCCTCATACTGAATGGAGCATGAAAGGAAATCAGCACATCACTTCTAACATAGCAGAGCTCCCAGACAGGCAGTGATACTTGGGACCACATATTTACACAGTGACTGTCGACTCCTATATGGACAGGAGGCTGCAAACCCTGCTAGTAGAAACTCTGCCTCCATGCTTCCTCTTTAATAATTGAGTATCTTAACACAGAAGCTGGTGAATAGAAAATTATCATCAAAATAAAACAGATCTAAAAAATCTCAAGTCTAGAATGACAATATATTATTTACAAAAAGCATAGCAAATTTAAGAGCAAAATGTCAGAGTAGCCCTTGCTTCCATTTTCACAACAACCACTTAGGTGAGAGTTGACAGGTTTGGGACAATATGACATTTCTAATTCTTTATCTCCTGACAATAACCCTGCTCTCTGGAGGAAAGCAACAAAATGCAGAGCAGATAAAGGCATAACATTTCTCAGCATTGGACAAAAGGTACTTTCACTTCTGTTTTTATTTATTTTCCTTCTCAGAAGTCATCTTGCTTAGCATCACAGTACGAGCACGGTTACCAGGGGTTTTATATCGAGCCAAACCTAGTGGGGTAAAATGTACTTTCTTTTCCCTAACAAATCAAATAAAATAAATTAAACAAACAGTATGCACTGCTAAATTATAATGATGGTCCAAGGTTTCATGCATGGGTCCTTTTGGTAACAAAATCACTAGTTAAATTAAACAGAGCACTTTGCAAGGACTACACCTACAGCAGTTACTTTATAACCACTTTAACTCTTTAGTGATAATTGTTAAGGTTGGTTTAAGAGTAACCCCTGATATCTTCTGTTTAGAAAGTATAAAAAAAAAATATGAGGAATATTTTTGAGACTATTTGAGCAAACAGTCCTTATGATGCTTTCCCAAGACAACCAAAGTTAGTGAATAAAATATCAGAGCATCCAAGCTCCATCCTGCTGAGCACAATGAACGCCTACAGCAAGTACAGCAAACTACTGGCACCAGAACTGTACTTTAGACTATCAAACTACCAAAACCACTGAGGGCAGAGAAGATTATTCCTGTAACAGACAGTGAATGGCCTGTTCCTATGGGGCAGCAAAGATTGCTTTTGGTTATGGACCCAACAGTACAGACAATCTCAGTCCTCATTTTCACTGCCACAGCAGTAATGGATAGTTTCCATAGTAGGAGGCAAAATTTAAAACTTACAATCTTTCTGTGAGATGTTAGTTTGTTAGCATTGTGGATTCCATAATGTTTGGCAATGTTAGACAGATTCATTCCAGCTCTTTAGCTAAGGGATTATTAACTGAACTGTAAATGCAGGGTATTTAATGTAGACAAATGGGAACAATCCAATTAACTTCAATTGTTTCTGAGAGCTTTTAACTCATGCCTTCAGAGATATACATGCACTGAGTGCATATTAACATTGTGATTTAAATGTAGGAGGAAGTTTTAGAAGTGTATGTTGGCATAGATGACTTCTACATTTTTTGCTAAAGTGAGAGTTAAAAATTAGTTCTCTTTCTCCTGGGATTTTCTGTGTACAATTTGGATATATCTGCTGGAGAAAGACTAGATGCACACAGAATATTTGAAAGAAAAGGAACCTATTACTGATATCAGTTCCCCCAAAATAAATAATAAACTTTGTTTACTTGTCTTTTATTGGTGAAACCTGGTTTCCTGAAAAACATACCAGCCAGTATTACAGATCAATGATATTCTGAGAGTCTTTTTGAGTTAAAAGCTTTGTAGAACAAACAGACAGTTTTGTCTAATTCTACATGGTTTGTAGAAATGGACAAAACATGAATGAACTGATCCATTTAACAAAACAAATTTAATAGTTTTATATTGTCAGAAAGTGTTCAAAACCAGAGTTGATTTATGTTTCAATGTAAAGCAGTGAAACAACTCTGCAATTAGTACTGTTTGTAAATTAAAAGAATTTTTATATAAAGTTATGTTTCACTCTGAGTTTGGACAAGGTTCCTATGCTTGCATGCTGAGCTAGGCTGTGTCCTCAGCTGGGAACTGCTCTCACAGAAGCTACAAGGCTCTTCCTTGGCCGTTCTCCTTCCCCTTTCATCTTACCCTCTGATGCCATCCCAACCCATTACATGACCTCAGTATAAGAGCAGCTTTGGCAGATTTCCAGCTGGCTGTGGATTTTAGCCAGCTGTAGCCCTTCCTTGCCATAGGCTGCTTCTTTGACACTGGTGCAAATCACACCTGAGCTGGCCCTCCTCTCGTCTCAATAACACACACTGAAGTTTAAATTTCAGTGATGGTTATAATTCTGTTAAGAGCTGGGACAAACACCACAAGAACTGTCTCACTACTACTCAAAGAACCCAAGGTATGCTGCAATGAAACACATCATTCTTTGCAGTGCCAGTGCATCCTTTGATTTTTAAGGTGCCCTTCCCAGGGCCTTTCACTGGAACCACAGACGAACAACACCATTTATGTCACAAAGGGAGCAAGTCAGGATGCTCTGGCGTTTCACTGGTTCTACTGTGAGATACCCAGATTATAAAGACTGAATGCAGCTCCTCATGTGAGCTAAAGGAGCAAGGACCATGTTGACAACAGACTTTTCAGTACACACAAACTGTGCAGACCATACAGCCCACACAGCCAACACCTTAATGCAGATCCCCACGCCTGCTGGCACCACGGGCACTGGTGCACACCTACACCCCTCCAGCTACTATGGGTGGGTACAGTTGGCTCACAGACAGCTGCATGATGATGCCTTAATCTGGAGCTGAATCCCACTGCCAGCTTCCAGAAATGAGAATCAGACAGACACGGGTGGTGAGGAGTGCACAGCCCTCACATGAAACACAGAATTTTATTTCATCTCTTGCCACAATCTCTTTTACAGTTGTGTAAAATTGGTTAGTTCATTGTTAATTTTTCTGTAGGGTTCATTTCATTCAGGCAGGAAGAACTGGATATATAAACTCTCATTAAAGTGAAGTCACTGAGGGCATTACACCTCTATAATAGTCTGATATTCTATTGTCTTGAACAATTAGTGCACATCACTGAAGGCACAGATGGGTGATTCAAATAAGTATGTGTCATATGCAAAATTCACAGAGCATTTAAAGTCTTCCAACCAGTTGCATCTGTCATATTTATTATGTCAAATATTAAACTGCAGAATCTATTTTGGGTTTCAAGCTTGAAATAAAGATCCTCCTCTTCCATCACCCTTCAAAGCAAAAATTGCACTATTGGGACCTGTGAAGGGAAAACAAAATATCTAGAAACCCGTCCCACTTTGGTAGGAAGAGGTTACATTTACATTTGTAACACCCACTTGCTCAGGCCAAAACAACCTGTCGTTTTATATCCCCCTAATAAAATTTCTCACTTGAAAAATGTTCCAATTTCATTTTGCTAAAAATTTTCCCCAAAGTTTCATTTCAACTTGGAATTTTAATTTTCTTAAGAAGAAAATGATATATTTAATGGACCACAGCTGTCTGGAAAGTACATATTTGATAGGCATACAGTACTAATTTGGAAAATGAGTATGATTTACTTGATGAGTCACAATGAATGTCTGTAAATATGTATCCAAGTTTTTTACCAGACTAGTCTTGCAAGCTGTATGACATAGAAATCACTCTTAAAACACACAAATATCTTCCCTGACGAAGAATGGAGGCCAAAATTAACAGCTCCATCTTCCTTACAGCTTTTGTGATTTCAGTTGACGAAGCACAGGAATAAGATACCGTCAAAGAGGGCGAGTATTGAACGCAACAGATTTTCCCAATTTAACCTGTTTTGTAGAACAGGAAAGCCACGGCCTGGCGATGGGCAGCCCCTGCTGCAGATGAAACAGCAGCTCCACTAAAGGCAGGCACCTCGGGCACCTGCCCGGCTTTGAAGGATGGGAATGGCTCTGGCACCCCGCAGCTCATGCCTGGCTGCTCTCCCTCCCTGGGGCCCTGTGAACCCGTGTTTACCTGGTTATGTGTCAGCAGGAAACATGGATGGATATTGAGGCCTGGGGAACAAGCAGGGTGGGCAGAATAAGGAGGAAAACAGTGCATGGACACGACTGCATCTACAGAATCACAGGAACAATCAGGGTGGGAAAGACCTCTGAGACTGAGTCCAGGCTTTGACCAAACACTTTATTTACCACACCATGGCACTGAGTGCCATGTCCAACCTCTCCTTAAACCCCTCCAGGGACAGTGACTCCACCACATCTCTGGACAGCCCATTCCTTTCTTTGAGCACATTTTTCCTAATGTCCAACCTGATTAGACAGTGAACAACACAGACTGCTTAAATCACTGCCTGGTAGGACAAGTTTATCAGGTTTCCCTCTCAAATTATTTTGAGGAAAACTGAGCAGAACGATCCTGGTTGAATAAAAAACCCTTTGGATTTCCTAGCTTCCAGCGTGAGGAAGGAAAAGAACACTTTGCATCAAGTCATCCTCCATCTAACAAAGACATTTGAATAATTACTGCAGTGCACCACCAGAAATACAGCATTTCAAACTCAGATCTGAAAACATATCTATTGATAGCATTAATTTAAGATAATCAGGTGACTAATTGGGTGACTAATAGAGTTAATGAATAGAAAAAGAAGTGGAGATTGTAATCAGAGGCAAATCTCAGCTCCTAAAAATGCACTAGACAGAGCATTGAACACTGTGCCATAACGATCACATACTTGCTTATTTGCTAATATAAAAGTCTGAAGTGTTGAAAATTAAGAGAAAGTATGTTTTATTACCATCATAACCCATCAAGCTGTTTTAAATCTGCTGATTTTTTTCCTTGTCTTCAATTTATAAAGAAAACAAACTTTTCAAAACATTGCAACTTGGGCTCAAAGGAGGCATTTCTCTGAGCAGTTTCTCATAGAAAGTAGAAAAAGGAAATGAAAATCACCTCGTGTACCTCAGGCAGGTTGTACAGATGGGAAATCAAGGCTACAGTAATAGTGTGGCAAAACATTTAAGACATAAGCATTTGAGCAACTTTAAATACACGAGTGACTCCTGTGAGCATCGTTGGCTTCATCCTGCTTACAGGAACAGAGTCTTCTGAAGACACTTCAGAGAAGACAATTCAGAGAAGTCTTAAAATGTACTTTAAGAAAAAGCATAGAAAGGAAAGGAGATTTTCTGTAGATACCTGCCAGCTGATTCCTTTTAATTATTTTACCAACACTGGTGCTTTCTGGTTAGGTTAATAATTAGACATTATTGTGCCTAAAGCTCTGTGTAGACCTCACTAAAAAATAAATGTAAAGTTGTAAAATTATACCTTAACCACATTTTTTTTTTTGCTTAAATACTTTGCAGAAGCAGAGATTAAACCACTGCATAGCAGCAGAATGCTAGGCAACCCAGGAAAAAACTGCAAAAGAGCTAATTAAACTTTAGGACCTGCTATCAAGTGAAAGTTAATATTTTAAACTGTATAAAATCATTTCCTCTTTCTTCTTTCTGTGGTCTGATAGCATAGTAAGCTCTTCCAGTATGCAGACTCATGAGAATAAAATCACCATCACTTTTAAGATATCACAAATTCCCACACCTACTAATACTTAAGTTAGTCAAAGGTTAATTAACATCTATGAAAGGGAAAATGCAGTTACTCCAGCAACTTTTGAAATATGTTCTTTTTTTTTTTAACAAAGCATTAAATCCCACATTTAGATGACTGTTAGAAAAGTGCTGCAAGATTGATTACTTTCTTGTTTACTAGCAATGATTGACAGAGTCAAGAAGAGTCACAGGAATTTTGTGTCTAGTGCTAAATCTGACAGTCAGGGAAACAACGAGCTCTTGTGTGGAAACCCTGGAGTTGTATTTACAACTCCAGATCCCTTTTAGTAATCCATGGCTCCCTGATTATGTAAAATGCCCCCAAACAAATATAAATACAGTCTCTTCTAAAAATGAAAAAGGCAGAAAGCCAGGACAAGGCCACATTACAAAAGCAAGTTGCAGTTATGCCCTACTTTACAAGGCTAAGTGGAAATCACGTGGCTCATAAGCCTTGGGTCGCCTTTTGTAAAAGGATGAATTTCTGTTTTGCTGTGTTTTCTGAAACACACCCCAATCCTAGGTCAATATTTTGCTATTAAAAATAAGTAGCTCACACAGCACTCAGATGTCTGAGATCATTTCAGAAACATTACAGGCACTTAAGCATATATTAAACGCATTTTTCAGAAGCTGTTGCAGCATTTCATTTTTGGAAGAGTTAAAGGATAAGAGCAACCTTAGGTGTAGGTTTCCTTTGGCTCTGGAGGATGAAAGGGATTAATGGAGGTCACGAGAGGAGGATGGAAGAAGAAATGGAAATAAGAGTACTACTGGATGTAGCTTATCCTTTCCCTAGGCAGTGGTTAGAAGTGCCCACGAGAGGAAAAGGGATTGACTACTGGCTGCATGTTCCCAACAGTTATTCCAACAGGAGGATGAGTACGGTCAAAATGGGATTTTCCTATTCTCTTTGTTAAGAGTAAGACTAAGGCTGGATGTCCTTTGTACAGAATTTGATTTACTGTAAAACTCTTAGTTCCTTCAGGCTAAGAGTTACTGGAGCGGTTGGGTAGGACTCCACATGCTCCTTGTTTTATTAGGGGATTTGGAATAAGGCTGAGGAATGTATATCATGCAGTTATGTGCTCTTTCTTTGGAGAGAATATATATTAAAAAGAAGATTGCCAGTACTCCTTGAGGTCTGTGCACTGAAACACTGAATTGGATTTACAACAATTCAAATTATTATAGACAAAGCTATGGCAAGTGCCACCAGCCACTCATTCACTTTCCCCCTGGTGGGTTGGGGGAGAGAATTGAAACAGAAAAAGTCAGAAAACTCATGAGCTGAGGTAAATATATTTGACCAGAAGGCCAAGAGATGTGATTCTCCTCTGCTACACTGCTCTTATGAGACCCCACCTGAGGTACCATACCCAGCTCTGGGGACTCCAACATAAGAAAACTCCTGTTTGAGGGAGCTCAGAGGAGGCCAGGAAAGTGCTCAGAGGGCTGGAGCTCCTCTGCTATTGAAACAGTCTGAGAGAATTGGGGTTCTTCAGCCTGGAGAAGAGAAGGGTTCAGGAAGACCTTAGAGCCCCTTCCAGAATCTACAGGTGACCTACAAGGAAGCTGGAGAGGGGCAGAACAAGGGGGAATGGCTTCAAACTGAAAAAGAGCAAGTTTAGATTAGATGCAAGGAAGAAATTCTTCCCTGTTTGTTTTTTTTTTTTTTTTTAAGTCTGCATTTAACCCCATTTTGGAATTGAAAGCCTTTTTTCCTAAAAATATTGAGTTATGCCATTTGCAAGTCATTATTCTACATTTTGAAATACAAAATTGTCAAAAATGATGCTGTAATTAATACCTTGTTATGTGCATAATATCAAAGTGAAAAAAACTCTATATGAATTTCAAAAAAACAGTATAGGACCACACATTTTCTAGGAGGTCAGGAAATCTAACATTACCTGGCAGGCCTCTGGGCCTGATAAGTATATCTGAAGTAGCACTGGGAATAATGTGGCTGTTTCTGACTATCAGATTATAGGCAGCACAATGCAAAGATTCAAAGTGTGCAACAGATGGCACCAGAAATGAGTCAGGTTCTGTGAATGTAAGACGTGATACAATCGTGCTAAAATTAATTTCTGGGGTTCAGAAAACAGGAAACTGAACAGATATGTAACAGAAATGAGAAAATAAACATGTATGCCAGTAAACTGCTTGAGATTACCCAGAACATACTGATATTAGTGGAATAGCAGGAGGGCAATATATATATATATATATATATAAGTAAAGACTGAACCTAGGCTTAACACAAGGTGACTTGAGGCACAGAAGTGAGTTGAGCACTCTTGTTTTCCCTGCCTTTTGAGCCTCAGTTCTTCCTGGCTTCAACATTTCTTTTGTTTATTACTGTTCTTACAACACTCATGTGTATGTGAGTATATCTTACAAATGAATGAATTTACACCACCACTCACCTGTGAGGCGCAAAATGGTTTTGCATTTCCATCTGGAGAATGAAAACAGGTGAGTGATGAAACTCTTTGCTTGAGGCCACATAAACGTGTGGCAGAAGTGGTCTAAAAATTTCTCATGTCACTGTGCATTCCTCTTCACCAAGCCTGCACACACTCTGAGCACTGAAAAGTGAGATCATTATATCCACCATCTGTGTGATTTGCAAAAAAAAAAACCCCAAACCTTAAGAAGGTCAATGATACGCTGTTTAGTTCTACACTATTTCACAAAAAACGTGCTCGGGTCATCAGTGATCAGTTTTTTAATAGTTTTGTTTCTGGGAAAAATGTTCAACACCCTTTTCTCTACCTTCCTGCACCAAAACCTTAAGGCAGCTGTTATTACACTGTATATTTTTTCTTAATCTTGTTTTCACTAAGCCCTCTCTTCCAAGAAATACCGAGGAATACGTTTTCTTTTCAGTCATTTACACTAAGCTTTGACATCTTCTGCATTTTTTGGTGACATTGGGATAAGTAACTTCATGATTAACCAAGAAATACAAGGCAGACCTCGGGAAGAAACAATAGTCTAGATGCTTTCTTACAAAGCCTCATAATTAAGCCTCTTTATTATAAAAATTCTCAGAGCAAACTAAGTTTTTTTGCATTCACTGGAAGTGGATGCCCTTAATCTTTTTTCTCTGCTGTTCATTGCTTTCTTCATCTGTGTGGCTTAAATTCTATGATTCTTTTGACAATAGAAATACTCTAAGTTCCTTTTTCTACTTCCTAAATGGGAAATTGTGAACACATTGTAAAGGTAAACATCCAAATGTTACTTATACTGCTTCATCTCCCTTCAGACATCATAATAATGCTTTCCCACCTGGTTTTACTCACAGATACTCACCACAGACTCATCTCACTCTATATGAAGAGCTGCAGTCATTGCACAACACCCCACAGGTAACATCTGCTGCTGTGCTTTGGCCAAACACAGGAGCTCTGCAGCCTGGTCTAGTGGAAGGTGACCTTAAAGGTCCCTTCCAACCCAAACAATTTTACGACTCTATGACAAAATACAGCCCTATCCTGCTTGGAATTGCAGGTTCTTTGGTCAGGAGAAAGCCCAGAATGTCACTGATATGCCTGCCTTCCCCTGGGGACAGGGCCGTGCATGTGGTCTCACAGGTCAGATCTAGAATTTCATTTTGAGAAACCTGTGGAAGATCTGTTCTGCTAAAAAGCATATCTTAAGCTTAATATATCAGCTCAACTGACAAAAAAAGTCTCTGTAGAAAACAGAATTATCTGAGCAAAGCTACACCTGCACCTGTATCTCAATGGAAATGTGGTACAGATGAGACTGTAAAGGGGACACTTCCCTCTCATCCAGACTTGCCCTCAGTCTCTCACACTTTGGTCCTGAAAAACTCCCTCTGTTAGCACTTATGTGCTTTTGGTAAGGCCTAAGATAAGAGAGCTTTTGGGTTTTTTTTTCCTGCCAACTGGCTGAAATGTATTTTACAAGGCTTGCTGAGAAAAAGCTACTGTAATGTTTTTGATTCTCTATACGCCACCACAGTGAAAAAAAAAAAATAAAGCAAAAGCAAAACCTCCAGCTTTTCTGAGAACTGTGGTAAAAGGGATGCATCCAAAAAAAATCAATGAGTATATCCCCTTTATTTCCCATATCCTGTAAAGGCAAAACTCTGCTACAGAGTCCAATGATGAACTGAAACAGTAAAAACTACATTCTTCCTACTCCTTCTTCCTTCTCTTTCCACTTGAACCCTTTCTAATGTCTGTTGATATCTTTAAAACCATTTTAAATTTTAAAGCATTTTAATGCTTTTCTATTTGCTGTCAATTACATTTTACTATGTCAATAGAATGTTCTTTTACCTATATTTTTCAGGTCTTGGTTCCCCATCAGTCTAAATCTCACCACACTTATGATTCTGGTTCTGTATTTTGTTGCTTCCCGTCCCCTCTGGGAAATCTCTGTGGCTAATCTTTGTGTGCTGCACTCTCTTTTGAAGTCCCATCCTAAGCAGTGTTACACTACCCTTGCCAGAGTACATGAGAGTATTGTTTGCTCAGTTCCCTGAAAGGGTAAGCACAGACAGATAAGAAAAGGAATCAAGATATTGGGAATTAAATCCAGGTCTTTATCATTACAGTTCAGAACACTTTATCCTGGCAATTGACGATTAACTTTCAATTCATCATTAGAGTTGGTAAATCATCTTCAAACAAAAGTTCCCTCTGGGGATCCCAATGTTGTATGGTCATTTCCTTTTCTTTTTTTAATCTTATCCTTTAAGCTGATTTTCAAAGTCCTTTCCAAGGTTTTTGGAAAGTTATATCTATGCTTTGCATCTTTTGAGTTTTTGCGACTTTTATATGTCACTGGAAAGTATATCTATTTTAAGGAATAAATGTTCATTCTTTTAACTCCATCAAATCTACTTCCGTTTTCCTGTAACTCCTGGTGATTTCATAGCACGGTTACAATGGATTTTTATATCTTTGTCAGAAAGGGAGTGCTGAAGCTTTCATAGAATCCAAAATGTTAATGGGTCACTAATACTGGGCATCTAAAAAAAGAAAACAGTGGAACTGTAAATTCCTACTCATTTATTCCCCTGTCACTCTATCGAGCTTATAAAAGTCAATTACAACGTAGCTGTTCCTAAACCAGCAAAAATCAAACCTAGCTCTATATTTATCCAGTCCATCATGATTAAGGGATTTTTCTTCACTGCTGTGTTAAAGAAGGATCTTGCCTGGATGTTCTTGGGAACCAATTTCCCATCCAGGCAGCAAAACTCCTCACTGAGGTGTGGGGTAATGACAGCATTCCTGGGGATCCTTTCAGGTACAGTCTAACACTACACTGCTGTTGGCTGTAAAACAGCAATCCATGTGGTTTGCACTCAGACATGCTGAACCTCTCAGGTAAGAAATAATCCTCTCACAGCCATTCAACACTTCTCCATGGTCCCCAAAAGACAAATTTTCCTGTGCTTCTCTGACGAAGAAGAGTGGACCATCTCAGCTCAGAGGGACTCTCTGGGCTGTGAAGGTGACACCTGCATCCTGTGGGCTCAAACCAGTGCTGACAGCACCAGCACCGAGACAGAAAAGCACAACAAGTCCAAGGGCAGCTTCTCAGTGCAGCTGCCAAAGGAGAAACAATCTCCTGCTCAAATGACTCCTCCTCCAAGGCAGACCAAGGTAGATTTCCGGGGGAAACAAATTGATGCTGTTTTCCTGCTGAAACAAAGAGTTTCTAAAGGCCAGCTGGCCTGTGAGATTAGAGACCCCACAAGCTTCCCTTTCAACTGCTAAAATTGCAACGTGATGCCGTGTAACACTTTGCAACTGCACAGAGATGTGTCCAAGGCTGACATTTGAGAGTATCAGAGAAACAATGGAACTTTTGTACCTATTCCCTCACCTGGCTGTCCGCAATAGAAATATTTCCCTTGCAATTACTGTGGCTGGAGATTCAGGTTCACGACACAGATTTTACTAGAGAAATGTTTTGTCTTTCCTGCTAGTATTAAATTTCCTGTCACACTCACTTTTAGTCAATTGGTTCTTTATTCCAAGAATCTTACCATTGATCCAATATCACGGGTTTTTCACAAAATATTTAAGAAATATATAACTTTATCTACGAAGTCACATTTCGATATAGGATACTTTTCACATGAAGAACAGAACCACTGAGTGTTAACCCCACAATAAACTAACTAGAAATTACAATTAACTGGGGGGGCGGGAGGGAAGAAACAAGTAATCTAAAACAATAATGAATGAGGAGGTCTAATAGCACCAAAAACCTAAAAAACTGTCAAGATGACAGAAAGCAAAAGCCCAGCATCTTATACACCAAGAGTCTCCCATACCATAGGGCTCTCTGGGGAAATGAGCACACACAAATCAAAGCTCAAGTTCCATTCCAAAATTATTACCTTTGCAACGGAAGTAAAGAAATCAGCACTGAAGAAATCCGCAATACCTTGATGCCTGTGATCCCTTGGCTAAGCCATGACTTTTTTTTATATCTATATAAATATGAAAGTTTTCAATTAATTTAAAATGCATCCATTTAATTCCTTAGTCATATCAACTGATAACAACATCCCATCCCTCTTTCTTTCCCTAAACCGATTCCCCAGAGAATATTCAGTCAAATTCAAGGTCTTGCTGTTACACTTCAGAACTCTCCAAGGAAATGATTTAAAATACCAGTGGGAACTCCCCCCTTCACCACACTAACATCTCCCAAGAACAATGTTCCCCAGGAACTCTGAAGCTGTCATCCTCAAAGATGACACTGATGATTATGGCAGACAGGGCTATGTCCACAGAGGACTCCAGCTTGGGTTCACACCAGAGGAGTTTACGGTGCTAATAAATACAACAATAAAGTGAAATTCAGTTCTGTAGCTTAGTGTTCTTAAAGATGGAAAAGAAGAAGGAAAGATAAAAGGAGGAACATTATTAGAAGACAGAGGATCATTATTAGCAGGAGGAAAGCACACAAAAATGAAATTAAAAAGGTATATAGCCCCAAACATTATGTGGGATATAACATAGGTCAGTGTTGCAGTTTATGTTATTGCTTGGAAAACTGTTTCTGCAGTGAAGATACATGGAAAGCCACAAATACAGATAGTAGCAGACTAAAAACAACAACTGTTTTTATAAGTGAAATTTATATCTCTGTTAAACAGAAATATTTAAAAAACGCTTGCTGATTTTTATTAACATAATCATTGAGAAAGACACATCCCTTTTACACTATATGGGTCACACTTTGGCCCATATTTTTCCCCTTGGTACTGGGACAAGAAAGGCTCTAAAGCTGCTTGTCAGCTTAAAGGTTGCCTTCTTTACAAATTAAATGGCCAAATAAGCAAAGGTTTATATAGCAGTGATACAACACACACAGGAATGTGAGGGGTTTGAAATAAAGCCATGAAACCAGGCCATTTCAGAGTTAAGCCTATCAGTCCATCTTTACCTTATCTCCCTGTGTCTGGCTATTGCAGTAATCTTGCACAAAATCATTCAAGGGTATTTTGTCCCATGTGTGCTGTAACACTGACCTGGAGAAGGCATAGTGCTGAATTAATAGATAAGCAAGAGCTTTAGCTTCCATTTTCATTGATTTTATGGACTTAAGTTAAAACCATTTAGTTGTTTGAAGGCTTCTTTCTTCTTAATGTTATTTATTTAAATATGTCTGAAGGATACAACCTTCTGCACGATACAGGCACATGGCTCATTAACATGCAAAATTACATTAATCAGTAACATCGATTCTGTGGCTTGCTGTAATGATAATGTGCACTAAGGCTTTTACAATGGATGTTACTCAACATGAGACTTTTATTCAAAGTGCCAAAGACTTTTCTTATTGCCCTTATATTCATGTGAACAGCACTACTAAAACCCACAAGAGGAGCAGGCACATGGCTGAGCTCTTAACAGGATACAAGATTCTACCCACGTTTGTTCACAGCGAGTGAAAAATCATCTTCACTCTTTTACATTGAAAACACACAAAGATACAAATAAATTGGGGTTTTTTTTCAAAAAATTTGTTACCTATTTCAAATTAATATTCAACAAGGTTTCTGTCTAAAATCAGTTGTCTGTTTTGTCTCAGAGTGCTTGCTGATACCATCACACAAAACCCTGCTCCAGCCAAACCCACAGTGTCACATATTCCAAATGTGCCATTCAAAGGTTGTATTATATTGGGATTGCTGCTATCCCAAAAACAGGTGGAAACTTCACAATGGTGAAGTTATATCTATGTACTTTCTCCCACTTCCTCCCTGCAGAGCTGCATGTTGGATTTACCCGAGAAATGCAAAAGCTTTACAGCCTCCCCATGGGCCCTGTTCAGGGGATCCACGGTATTGTCTGACATGGTAGCATCCCACGCAGGGAAATACCCACCAGGGCCATAAGTACAGCCAGAATTGCTACCTGATGGTACAAACTCCTTCCCTCAAAACAGGCAAAACGACAAATCAATTGTGACACTCATCCCTTTATTCATATAGGATAAATATATAAGCTCATTACTGCCCTTGCTTTCTATTCTATCCTATTTCTATAAAACCATGTGGAAATGTTTAATATCATGAACATACTCAGATTACTTTCAGCTGTAAGAGGAAGGAGCCAAACTTGCTAAAAAGTAACACTGTGTGTGTACATGTGAGTCTCTATGTGTCATATATATATATATATATGTATATATGCACAAGCCACTTCTTCCCAGTGTCTGTGCCTCTGTGTGCCAGCCACTTGTTTTACCTCTGCCACCTGACTGACAGAACATCTAACCCGAGGCTGTGCCTCAGCCAAAGCCTGCACAGTGACATGTGTGATGTGCTCCTGCCAGAAATTCATCTCTTCCTCTAAAATGATCAGGTAATGTGATCATGACATACCATCTGGAATCACCAGGCTATTTTGTCTTTTTTTTTTTTTTTAAGAGGTATTCATTCAGCTTCTAAAAGGTCAGATTTGAACCATCTGTGATGCAACCGGTTGGAGTATTTGTGATAAAAAGATAAACTTCAGCTCAGACAGCTCAAGACCTGGAAATAATTAGGGATTGAAATAAATGGTATCAAATAATCTCATTCTTTTTTTTCTTTTTTGATGTGAAATACCTGACATGAATTTATTTGGCAATAAATTTTGAGCTAACTTATTGCTGTTTCACATTAAAATATCATGATTCTTCTTTTAAGTTTTTCCCTGCAGCTTTGATCAGGGATGAATAATTTCACATTAAATTTAGGTGCACTTTGGAGCATCTTTTTGCTCCAGACTGTGCAATGCAGCACTAGAACCAAACCAGAGATGAGTCAGGATCCAAAAACTGTTGGAACTCTTAGTCACTATCACCAAGGTTGATGTGAGCTGTTGTTTAATCCCTGGAACCACAGATGACATCTACATATGGGAGAATTGGAATCTCATCAATATTTCAGAGAGCTATCTCCACTTTTGGATACTCACCCAAGACAAACGCTGTTATCATTATAACGATCAGATATTAGAAAAGCAAGGTTTATAAAGATAGTAGCATCTTTTAATAGGCCTAGCAGGGCTGTTGGAAAGAGAAGGTAGGTGCTAAATATAAAAAAATTGCAATTTGGTACAACTGTTTAATGTCACAGAATTAAACCAGAAGTTGTTCCTTCCTGCTTTAACTTAGCATGGAGTTAGATGTTGCCTTGACCCGAGGAAAGGACACTTGCATAAAACCTTACCTTCTTTTCCCTACTACATCGGCAGAAGGAAGAAATCATGGCCTATCCTTGCCAAAGTAACCTGGTATTTTAGTAACTATATATCACTTCATGAACTTACAAGGTAAAGAAGGAAAGAGTACAGAAATAAAGCAATGAACTAAAACTAGAAGCTTTCATTTCCTAAAATATTCTACCAGTCATGCATTTCAGGGTTTTTTTTTTTTTCCTTAAGACTATACCAGAAGAAGCTATGGTAAATTGATGGCAGTCACAAATCCTAAATACAGAGTCAAGCTTTGAAAAGCTATGCAGAAATAAATGAGCCCTCATTTCATTTTACCACATCACTAAAACTTCTCAATGGCCTTTTCCCTGCATATTTTATATGCTCTCTGCTTCGTCCTTTTCTTTTTAAATAAGGCAATGCTTTCACTGCCAGAGGAAAAAAATAAACAAACCTTGAATGCTATTTATTTACTGCAGTGAGCAAAAAGCTGATTCACTGTAATAAGGTTATAATTGTAATAATTGAATGCTAGTGAAGCAATTCTCTTATATATTATGTTTGTGCTGACAGGAGTTCAATGAACTAAAGTGCTGTATATCCATAGTTTAAAGCCATTTGAAAATAATCCCTAAGTGAACGGATGCTTCCAGTATTTTCCATATAAATCTAAGCCATACAGTAAATGAACTGCATGCCAGGTTGTATTTGAATCTAAGGCAAAATGTCACCCTCATCATTTGAATTAATATGAGAGCAAAATGTCATTTTGATCATACATGGCTCATGCTATAGCAAACCCATAGAATCTGCTCCTGCTTTTAACTCTTTTGTTTTTTGATCTTTTAATTGAACTCTTTTGGTGTTTTCCCTAAAATCTGTTGGTGTTTGCCCACCAGAGAAATGACAGAAGCAGCTAGGCTGGATTGCTTTGATATTCCATAAACATATATACAATTCTGTTCCATAGGCAGCACATTATGAAAAGCAGTTAATATGGTAGGAAGTAATCCAATATTCTCCAACTGAATTCTGAATAGCACTTAGCACTTTCTAACTAATGATTATTATTATGGCTTTTGCACTGTTTATCCACCTTACTTATTAATTGCCCTAACAACATCCCAGACTCACTTTGAAAACCAAACTAGCAGGAGAACACTTTGGATTTACCTGTTTACCTATTCTTACCTGTTCATTCTATACAAAAGTTTGTTTGAAAACCTGTCACAGAATACAGTGACTCGTTGGAGTTTCTTTTCCCTCTACAGACACTCTGACTGTCTCTTGATCTTCAAAAGGTCAAATTTTCAGTAGTTAGTTAAAATTGTTGGAAACAAGTGTTTTTCAAACCATTATTTGAAATGCTCTTTCCCCTGCTGCATCCCCATCTCTGGTTGTGGCAGCGACCCTTCAGACCTCATAAAAACACAATACATAAAAATTACAAAATATATAGAAACAGGGTGCTCTGCTGTTGTCTATACTTTCATACATATCAACCCAATATGTCAGTCTAAATGTCCTTCTTTATCTAGGGAAAAAAACAAACTAAATTCTGGGGGTTTTTGCATTATACTTCAGAAATGCTGATCTAGCTCCCTGAATGCCAACCGATGTTCCCAACACCCACTTCCTTCACTGAACAGTAGCTGGATTTTACTACTAAGGTACAAAATTAAAAGGCAATTGTGTATTTCTGATTTTATGAGTCATTTACAAATGCTAAATTTAGAAGATGTCCTCAGTGTAAAGCATCTGTGTTGCTCTGAGTACCTCCACCCATTATAGGCCATAAAGCAAAAATAAAGTATCTAATTAAATATACTACTAGTACCACATTTCATTTGTGACAGCAGTGAAAGATAAGACAGAAACTTGCAAATAACCTAATGACCATCACAAGATTCAAAAACCTCCTCCACTAAACCATTAAATGTCTTTAGATACACAAAAAACCACAAGCATATATTAAAAACAAAATAAACAGCCCCTCTAAAGGGAAAGCCAAATTCTGCTTTGTCAGATAAGCAATGAGAGAATACTGGCCAGATGTGAGGGACATTATTCATATCGTTAAATTCTCTTTTAGAAGGAAATATTTTTAGGATGGTAGAGTAATCCCTATAAACAGCATAGCATGGAACATGAAATATGAGCTTTCAGCAAGTGTTTAGTGGATGCAAGTGAGAAGTGATCCAAAAACTGCATCATTTTTTACCATTATTATCACTGAGACTATGGCAGAGCTCACAATTCAAATTGGCCCAGCCCCACAACCTCAGGGAGCATCTGAATCCCACAGCTGTGTTACTCACACTCTCCTGAACAGCCCAAATACCACAGAAGGGAATTTCTGAACACATGGTTGGCTATTCTTGAATAGAGACAGCTCAGTTAATGCTGATGGGTCCCCAAGATAAAGGCAAAGAGCAAGAGGGAACGAATTCATCCATTACGCGGTGGTGAGGAGCTGGTGTTTGGGGAGGTCATTAAACTGCCAGATGAAGCTGTGATGTCCCTCCAACCTCCACATGAATTCTGACCTGTCAGTGGTTTCACAATCACACAAGAAAAGCAGGATTTAGAACTGAGCTTTGTCTCTCCAGTGTTAGCCTAGTGAATTATCTGAGCATTACAGCATGTCCAGCCTCAATTAACACACAGCGCATCCCCAAACAGGAAGTTTTCTTGGATACCACAAATGCTGCTGTAGCAACCCAACAGCCTGCAATCATCTTGCTGCAGGCTTGTTTTAGCAAGTCTCTCAGCCCACCAAGCAACAAGATGTAAAGAGGAATTAGCAGAGCCTCTGAAATATCTCGTAAATATTTATACAGGCTTAATTCGCTTTAGAGAAAGTATCGTGTAATTAACCCCGAGAGTTCTGATAAGCGCAGCGCTGGAAAAATTTCTTCACCAAAAGAGTTGCCAAGCATGGGAACAGGCTGCCCAGGGAGGCTGTGAAGTCACTGTCCCTGCAGGTATTTAGATGTAGAGGTGGCACTTGGGGCATGGTTTGGTGGTGGCCTTGGCAGTGCTGGGTCAATGGTTTTCCCACCTAAATGATTCCATGACTCTACAGCTGTCATAGCCACAAGTGTTTCATTTTTATGTTGGGGTGGGTGTTTATTCTGTGACAAAGTAGTAGTGGAGACAATTTTCCCAAAAATTTAGTGCTCACAGAAAGTGCCTTTGAAGCTACACTTGAACAGAAAAAAATTTAGAATGTGAGAGGCTTTTGAAAGGTGATTGTAAAAGCACTTAAAAAGGGAAAGGTACTTGGGGATCTGCTGGTATATACAATCTAGAGCCTTACAAATGCAAAGAATAGTTCTCTCAAAAAAAAAACTAAAAAAAATGTAAGAGCCAGACATGAAAGTCAGTACTAGTAAATACAGCTTATGGTGTAA
>VZRJ01012097.1:1426000-1504316 GCA_013397565.1 Ptilonorhynchus violaceus | reverse complement strand
AAAAAAAAAAAAAAAAGCATAAAGAAGTATTAAGAATAAGGGAAACTCCACAACTGTCTCCTTCCACTGGCACTCTGGCCCGTGGCTGTTAGCTGGGGGTTTACATTCCAGTATGCAATAATTGAAGGTCACGAGTGGAAATCCCCCATCGCTTTTAGTTCACAGCCAAACCAAAATGAAGGTAGGTGACAAACACTTCTTGATTGTTTCTGTCAATCATTTTTCCGGCTGAAATGAGAAAAACTACACAGGGTTAACTGAGAAAGCAGAGTTGGAGCTCCTCTGATATAAATGGGAATTGAACTCGTGGGACTGAGCTGCTGAGAAAGACTTTGTAATGTATTTTCATCTTTCCCAGCATTTTTTTTTCAATTCTCTAGGCATCTTGCAAAGTCCACATTTATTCACTGGCATTTAGGGAGTGAACCAAACCCACTGAAGTCAATAGCAGTCTTTTCATTGACTTCAGTGACCTTTAGATCAGTTTTTTTAGAAAGACTGACAGAACAGAGATGGAAGGAAGATCTGATAAAACTTCCCTGTTCGGTGCAGGCTTTGGCCATCGTTTTTTACTTATGAAAAGATCTGTAACATGAACTTTTTTCCCCAGTTATATGCAAAAAAATATTAAATTTGACTGACTTCTTTTACTGTGGTAGATGTTATGAACACTGGATAGTTGTCTAATGAAACATTAATCTCTGACAACTCATGGAAGAAGGAAAATATGACCCCACATACAACACATTTCTGACTATTCTTGAGCATACATTGAATTAGCTATTGAAGAAATTGAATACAGCAAAATGATGAATAAATTTAGTTTTAACTGAAGTCCACGTGCCAAAAACTATACTGAAATTGATATTAAAATGACTAAGTATAACAACATGACAAAATAGTATGGTTTATCAGAAAAGGCTTAAAATGAGAAAAATTAAAGCATTTGTCTTCAACAGTTTGACAAGACTTTCTATTCTGTTCATTCAAACTATTCTTGCTAGCTGATATGGTTTAAATATTAATATCAACATGAAATTTAAATGAGAAAAATAAATTTTAGACCCCCAAAAGCAATTTTCAGTATTCTAGTACTAAAGTAGAGCTTATTACTTGCTAACATGTCCCTTCCCAAAGCTGTGCATAAAATACACACCCTCAAAATGCACCAAAACCAGAATTATTACACCCAGCCCTGCCAATTACCATGGAATACCTGTAGTGCCAACAGGCACGACCAAGGCTCTCAGTTCTGTAATCAGCCCTGCACCGAGCCTGGGCACAGCTTCCTGACAAGAACAAGTGAACATTTAGGTGAGGACTTCCCTAAATCTGGCCTAAGGATTTTAATATGTCTCACATCCTGAATAATTTTCTTGCATTTTAAGAAAAAGATGCTTTAAGTTCTTGCTCCCCATCAAAACCAGGCAAGCTTTGCCAAGCCAAATATTCTATATCAAAGCACATTTATCCTACACAGCTTTTATTAACACATTTTAAAGGAGATTTCCTCCATCCTTGCCCTCCCATCATCTCATTTGCTCAGTTTTGGGGAATGCATCAATGTGCTCACTGGTGGCACAGTGCTACCCTGAACAGGTAACAAACAAACTCCAGGCTTGCTCAACACCTGCAGTCAGAGACGAGGACTGGCATTACAAGTCTGATTGCACAAGACTTCAGACTTGTTTGTACTGTCTGAAGGTTTTGACATGTTCTTTGCTTTTGGTTTTAGATTGTGAGGGATTTTTTTCAATAGCAGAGGCATAGTTTAGCAACCACTGCTTTTGTTCAAGCATAGCCTGAAAGGAAACAGAGATAACCCCCAAAGTCTCCTGTGCCACGTTATTTTCCACATACTTCACCCAGTATCTGAGAGCATAAAATCCAATCAATCTCATCCTGAATTGCACAGAGCTCTTCCCAGCTCCTTAAAGATCAAGCAGATCTGTGATTTGTCTTATTTATCCCACACTTCCATTAGGCTTTTAAGAGACAGCAGCTTTATTTTGCAATAACAATGTGGCTCGGTGCTGCAGAACATAGAACACCTCCTCACACCAAACCTCTGAGCAGTTTTCAAAGGCTGCAATATTGGGAGAAACCAAATTTTTCTCATTGTTAGCCATGAGGCTGAAGTATTTTTAACACCTTAGGTCTTGAGTAAAAAATACATCTCTAGAAATGAGGAGTCTGAATTTAAAAAAGCAATCATTAGTGAGATCGCTGTATACAAAGTATTGCAACATCATTTAATAGCACAAGTGAATACTTGCAAAATGCATTTGCACAATGCACATACTTTGTCAACAAGAAGTGGCTGCTTCAGTGATTTATAAAAATCCATTCTTAGTTCCTTTTGTACAAAGAGGTTTCATTTATATTTAGTGGGCAGTAGAGCTGTGCCCACTCCAGTCTGGCATTTAATTATGAATTCTCAAGGAACCTCTCCTTCAGCATAAAAACTCCCTTTTGTACGAGGCCTTCGACAAAAGGACAGGAGGTCCCCATGATTTTGCCTATCTTTTGTAAAATCATGAGCTAATATAAGCAACCCTCGTCATCTGTCAGGATAAACTGCTCTACTCCACTGGCACTGCCAGGAACCTGCCACCCAGGCAGCACCCAGGCCTCTCAGCCTCCTGGCAGGATATTGTCACCGACCTGGACAGACAGCTTTTGTGTCCTTTTAGAATCCTAAAAAGTCATTTTGCTGCTGATGCTCCCGTTTTTAGATATTTTTAAATCTTAAAAATCAAAGATTTTATATTACAAAGATTACCAAGAGTCTCTAATCATGCCAGGCAATCTCACACTTACATCTGCTCATCATTCATAAAAGGAATGGCATGTTAAAGAGGGAAATAACTTAGAAAATTTACTCTTTCAATTTTAAGATTCATAATTTTCTTCAATAGCAATGTTTGTGATCTAGAAGCCTTATAAAAACACAAAGACTTCTGCCCAAAGTGCACAATGTCTTTTTAAAGATGCTGCTTGAATGATCTAAGAATTGTTCTCATTGTTGGTTCACTTTTGTTATATTTTTGCTCTTTGTTTGCTGAATCCTCACAGTGAAAATGTCACCTCAATTATTGCCTTTGCACTTGGGGGAATGTCAGGGACCAAAAGGTAGCATTATAATATTGCATGTTCAAAGCTCAGTTCTGAAAAATGTAAGGTCCTTTGAAAGACTCCAAAGTCCTCTCTGGTGATGTAACAGATCCTTGCACCTAAATCACTTTGCATTTACATTCCTAAGTTCACTGCAGTTTAAACCCTGTAATGTTTAAGGATCTATTTATATGAACTACATTTTGGCTAGTTGTAAAGTTCATAGTAAAACTAATCTCTTTCCATATGCCAGTATTTTCCTCTCTTTACTATCCTTATTGATTATTAAATGAAAGTTGATTATGTCAGAAATCTTTAGTGTTACCTTCTATCTATCTTCCTGTTTTCTTGGATATTTCATCTTCTCTGCAAATCCAGAGACTATTATAGAACAAGTTAATGGAAAGAATTTCATAATTCTAATTATGTTCCAAGTTTAGGATATTTTGCACATAGAATTTTTTTGTTTATGTGTACCTGTAAATGTGAATTTTGGACAACTAGCGGCTTCCTTATGGAAATTCTGCTATAACAAACTACAGGAAGCACATGTAAATAGTGTGGCAAATTAAATGCAGATGACTTTAAAAATTATCAATAAAGCAGGTTGTGGCACTTCAGTTTCATGTGCTCAAATTTTATTGAGCACTCCAATTTATGTGTTGTCATCACCAGAGTTAATATTTACATGCTCCAATCACACTAAACGAGCAGGTCCTTAATTTCAGTGATTTTTCAGCAGTTGCTCTAATTTCTGCCTCTTCACTTGTAGCTGGTAGTTGTTCTCTTTTTGCTGCTGAGGTATCATCACCCAGCTAGGGAGGTGTGTGTGCACTTTCCATATTACTGAAGGGCACTAAACGTTCTTACTTCGCTAAACTTTCTTGTTTTACTCAAAGAAGTAAAAATACAAGGAGCTATTAACATGAGCATGTCTATTAACAGTAGCAAAACTACACAGGCTGAGATGTGAGGGCAATACACAAAAAGAAGCGGAATGTTTCATAAAAAAAATGAGATTCAGATTACTAGCTATTGAGACCGCTATCATATAAAAGACACAGACAACACGATGCTAATATGTAGATATTAAAAATATGTCTATTTATTCCCATTTGTGCCTCATCTACACTAAACCCTCCAGCTATTGAAAATAGCAATCTCGTGGCTGAGCAGCATTGTAGATGGCAACAGCAGTAAGAGCATTACTTTGTTATGTACTCTACACACAACCCTCAACTCGTGCACTTTGTCCTCATTAAGAGATTTGTTGCGTCCCCTTTCTGTGACTGGATTCACAAGGGCAAACCCCTGCTCACATTACAAACTCCCCTCAGAAACACTCAGAGCTCAGAAGCTCTAACACTTGGTGTTATACAGCACATTCCAGGAGCAATGAGAACAATTGATGGCGATTACAGCAAATTCTGTAAGACGGTAAAATAGACAAGCAGAAAATGTAAAGACAGCAATTTATGGGGCAGATGAGAGTGCAGAGCTCTCATTCTGCCACCCTACCCATATTGCAATTGATCTCCAGGACAGAAACTCCAGTGTCAACCAGCTTATCTCAGCATTTTGTTGACAGCCAGCCCCTGAACAAAAGCTTTGGTGCCTGCTTTAGGACAAATCCATCCAGTCATTTTCCCAGCATGGGAGCTGGGCTTTTTGACAGGCAGCGCTGAAGCAGGAACAGCGAAACCCAAACACAAACGCAATTGGGCAATACCAGCTCCCGATTGCTGGAGGTCACCAGCACAACCTATGGCTGAAAGGTCCTGGATAATATTCCAAGAGAGATCTGCTCCAAAGCCTCACGTGCCAGCTCAGATCCGCTTCCAAAGCTGGCCTGCACCTTTCATGATCACATTTTCACAGAGGGTGCAGGGTGAAGGAGTCGGGATTTGTTTTTACACAAGCAGGTAAGTATGATATTCTCCAAAGCCAGTTTTTCAACCTACTGCACAGTAAGTCTGCTGCAGAACTCACTGAGAATACCATCATCAGAAAAGGGAGACCTCTTCATTCACATTCACAGCAATAAATAAGTAGTGTCATCCTTTTTTTGTAAGGAAAATAATGATAAACTCCACATGTTTATTATATAGCCATATCCAACACTGGTGGCACTCAAAGACCAGCTGACAAAGGCTGGCACCAAGTGCAACAATGGATTTTGACTGCACAGTACTTTACATTGCTGTAAAGCAGCACTGCAGGCACTGTGCATTATATTGAGGCTGACCCCCAGCACTGAGAAGATGCTGATCCCACACCACAGGGTGCTGCCAGGGCACAAACAGAAATAGTCTCCAACAAAGCTGTCAAGCAAGGACAAGGAACTCCTTCACAGCAAAATCCTCAGTCTGTGGGAGGTGAGGCAAGGAGGGGGTCAAACACAGCCAAGGGCCTGTTGGGAGCTCAGCAGGTCTCTGTAGCCATAATGCTCAGCTAAAATGTTTCCTTCCAAGGGGTCCCACGTGTACAGGTAGCTTGAGTTCAGGTAAAACTAATACGAATTTAACATTCAGCCTTTAAAAATCTTTACCACTGCTAGCGATAAAAAGATCTTCATTGTCACCAGACAAGTTGTAATTTAGCAACTGAAGGGAAAACGCATTTGTTTGAAAAGTTAATTTGTTCTCCTGGGGGCTGAAAGCCATCTCAGAAGTTGTTCTTTGTTTGTAAACAAAGGTGGGGGGCAAAGAGTGCTGATCCTGGAACTGCACTGACCTGGGTACTTTGCCAGTTCATGCTAACACTTCAGTAAAACCACTTTTCTCCACTCCTAATTATCTCTGAACAAATTCTCAGGTGTTGAGTTTAGAGTTTTGCTGAACTAGACACACACCAGTGCACCAGTGTGATACACCCCACTCGAAGCAGCTGTTAGCTTCCTCCCATTCCCATTTTACAAGAGGAAAGACAAACACAAGAAGGTGTGAAGTCACCCAGGCCACCCTGTCCCCTCAGCTCAGACTGTCCTGCACGGCAGTGACTCGCACTCCTGGGGCAGCACTCCCAGCACGGCACTGCAGCACCACAGACAACTTTTTTTTTTTTAATGCAGGTGCCTCATATTACTGCTTTTAGTATTAAAAGCCCACTCTATGAGGCACTTTCCACAGCTTGTACAAGCAAGAGCAATGTCTGTGGCTGGTGGGGCCAACCCTGGCAACAGCACCAGGTCCACACCCTGCAGCCAGATGTGATGTGGGCAGCGATGAGGGTCTGGCCAGGGAGCCCCTGGGCCCCTCTGGGACCAACCTCTGTTTCCAGAGGTTGGCAACCCAGCTGGAAAAACTCCTCCCTCACAAAAGCACAGCACAAAGGGCCACTCTCTGTTGGTCTTCCCTCCCTTGTTGTTGTTTACAACCCAGAATTAAACTTCTGGCTAGGGGAATGTGAAAGGCAGAGCAGAAGTCAGCTTGCCCTGAAAATTATCGGCCCATGAAAACTTAAGTTTGACAAACTGCTAATTCACGCTATTTAACTGCTCTTTTTAATCCAAGTAGCAATGTAAATAAAGCTAATAAAATCTGATGAGAGATTCATGTCTGACTTAAGCAGTAATTCCTTTCTGAAGAAATATAATCAACAGATTTATGACACAGACTGGAGGAGCCATTGCAACCTAGTGGGTAATGGATCTTGGGTCAAATCCTGCGCCCAGCTGGCCTAAAGACATTTCTGTTCTAGATACAAAGTAAAAGTTTCACTTAATTTTAGCATACTCATTTCCCTGCTGGCATTCCTCGGCCTGCAGAGGAGACAGGCACAGCTCTGCAGTTACAAAACAGTTCACTGGAATAAACTCCATCAGGAACATCAGTTTAAGCAGGAGGAACTGGAATAGTTATTTGCATCACTTCACTGTAGCCATTCATGAAGTAATCAAAAGCCACTGTGGAAAGAGGTCCAGGACCTCTGCCATGAGGAGAGAGAGGGGCTGGGGCAGCTGAGCCTCCACTTCAGCCCCTCCACACCTGAGGTGCAGAAATTTTAGGCTATTTTGGGTCTCGTTGAGGGAGAAGGGCTCCAGCCTCCCCAGGTCCACTGTGAGGGGCTGGTTTGGGTTTAGGGAAATTTCGCATCACCTTGGAGCAACTGTGAATGCTTTATCTGCTGATAATCCACCTCCCAGCAGGAGGACACATAATCCCCAAGATGACTGAGTGGTTGCACGAATTGGGAGAGAATTAGTCCTCCCCTAAAATGCAAGGACGTTGAGAGGTTAAATGAAGTGCTGAGAGTCAGTCACCGCACAATGTACCAAATTATTGAGGGATGTAAAAGTAAAGTCGTCAGTTTTCCTTAACCAGAAGGAAGGAAATATGCCAGAAGTCCATGCAAAAATGAGAGAAGCATTTAATAGCTTCCATCCAAGGAGAAATTAGACAAAAATCAGAATTACCAAAATCTGGTGGGAGGATTCATAATGGGAACATTTAAGTCTCTAAATATGCCCAGGCAGGGAGAACAGCAAGCCCAGCTAGGGCTGAGGAGAGAGTGTTACTGCTCCAAACTATTCGCACATCAGACATCCTGGAATGGATTAAAGTCCTATCTGACAGCAGCAATCGTTGATGTGTGCTACAGAGCACAGCGTTAGATCAAAGAGCAGCATTTAACATGTATGATAAAGGGAAGAAAAACTGCATTATCCAAGATGACATCAGTCCACAGGACATACAGTACTTATCTTGTGCTGCCATTACTCAAATATCTCTAAAAAAGGTGTAAGCAATCACAGCTTGGTAACATTTGCTGTGTGCAGACACAGCTCATGTCCAACAAGACCTATCCATAAACATAAATGATAACTGGACTTGATTCTTACAGGGGGAAAAGCCCCAATGAACTATAATTCCATTATTACAAGAGAAGATTGACTTAAAAAGCCATCCTGAATAAAAGGAGAAGAAGAAGCTGCACTGCAAAAAGTCTGCCTCCAAGAAAAAAAAAAACAAAACAGATTGCATTGCATTAAAACTTAAATTTAAAAGATAGCTGGCAAGCACTAATAAAAAAAAAAAACTTGTAGCAAATAGCGAGGTATAATAAGGAAATTGAATCTATCAGTGAGGCATACATCCATTACTATATTAGTATTTTCAAAATATCAATAAAGATGCATAAAAATGATTATTCACTAAGCACTCCTGTTTATATCTGGAGAAACGGAAGATATGTGGATATGCTACACAGTTCATTTCGAGCGGGTTTTATCCCTACAGTAATTAAAGAAAACCAGTCATCTAATAATGGCAGATTTAAAAAAAATGAGCAGAATCATTCAGGTCTTATACAAGAATTACCTGCTTTCTAATACATCTTGGTATACTGCAGGAATTCCAGGAGACTGAGAAATTAAACTCTTTGGGCAAAAAACTGAGAAGTGCAAACCAAATGAAATCTGTACCTGCAACTCATCAGGCTGACTTTGATCGCAGAGCAGAACAGGTAGCAGCTGCTGACTGAGTAAAGAAATTGGAAGGGAAAAAAAAATCGTGCCATTCACCCTGGGTTTATAAACATGTTTTTAAGTCTTCTCCAAAAAAAAATTGCTCTCAGCTTTAGTTGACAACAAAAATCTCTCCGCGAGACATTTAATGTTGAAGCACACAATGTTCTAATAAAAAAATAGCGTTACACAGAATTAAAGTGGCACATTTAAATGTGCTAAATGTGCACATTACTATGCTAGGCTGACAACTCTGAAAGTTATTGTGAGATATTCATTGCTCACTAGAGGTGCTGCTACATCTAGGGGTCTTTGAACATCTGTTCTTGGCCCTATACAATTTCATAGCACTTTTACCAGTAATTCAAGAAAAACATAAGGTCATATAGCCTAATATACAATGTTTTGTAGAGCTGTGAATACAAAAAGCCTTCACACAGGGGAATCCTGATTGGAGTCTTCTGTGCTGGAAAGCTCTGAAAAGGCCATCTAAAGGGATAATCAATTCAACATTTTCTGTGAGAGCTCACATAGATCCTGGTTGTATAAACAAACATCCAGAAGGCGTAGCTAAATGGTATTATGTTTGTATGAAATTTTAATGATCCTATTCTTCAAGTACTCTCCATTTCTTGAATAGGTGCTTTAAAAGAGTTTTTCAAAAATATGGAGTGGGTTCAGAAAATGAACTATAAAATATCCAGCTCCTGGTTATGTTCCTTCCACCAAATGAAGAATTTCTTTCTAGAAATTGCCATACCATCTTTTCTGAAGAAAAAAAAAAAAATTATTCTTAACTCTGAGACACTTCCAAAGAGCAAATATTTTGCCTTTGAAATACACCTCATTGCGGCAGATGGTGTGTATATCTATATTTTTAAATGTTCCTGTGGATGAATACTCCCACATACTCCTTACAATAGCACCTTCATCACCGTTCAAATCATCGAGACACCCTCAAAGGCACACAATTGCAAACTGAGTCATGCAAAAGAGTAGCAAAGTGGAGTAATCAGGAACAAAGGATGCCATTCAGCTGCACAAAACTCCTGTGCCTGTTAACATCCCTCATAGCAGCGCTACTATTTAGTACTTAACGCTTTCACCAAGATCCAGAAATCATACAGAAACCTAGCAGACCAAGTATAGGGACGATTTAAAGTTGCACGTCTTTATCCAGCAGACTGGAAAGACTCTTAGTTAGTTAATGTTTCATTAACGTAATACACCCAGTTCTTTAAGGAATAAAGCACAAGCTACTTGCTCTGGGCCACCCACAGCTTCCCTGTGGCTTTGGGATCTTCTGTAGGTGGTGGTTCATTGATCACCTGGGCAGGTGTAACACCCGTGGCCTTAGTGCCTAATTTACAATACAGAGTAGAAAAACAAGACTTATGTCCAGATTTTCAGCAGATCTCAATGAAACTCAATTATTCTGCAAGAAGTTATACCAATTTCTCAGCAGAGAAACCTTGACCCATCTCCTCACTCAGCAACTACACCATGTTTAATCTTTTTCTTCTGCTCTGCCTCTGCTTTTCCTCCTCAGCTTTCTAAAAATGCAATATTTTGCTGGTACAGTTTCTCCATCATGTCAACTCTACCTTAATTTTTTTCTTTCCCTTTTGTAAGCCTTTAGTGTAAAAGCTATCTTAGAATGAACATGTCTTTGCTGTAAATTTAACTTCAAAATTAAAACCCAGACAGCAGCTCCCACGGAGACCTAAAATACTGACCTAAACTAGAGTCAATACCATCTTCTTTCATAGCCAGCCAAACTGTCAGCCCACAGTAATCATTCAATTCCCTACAAAAGTGTTGTCACATCATACCTGACAAACTCGCCCTACAAAACCAGAAGAAATTTCCTCTGAGCCTGAAATGCCAGGCTGCCAGTTCTTAGCAATATTATTCAGGCCACAGAGGAAATGGCCGTCAGAGAAACACATTCATTGCTTTCAATGCCTCTTACCGGTGCTTTATTATTTAAGCAGATTATTCATCTCACAGCATAATACCTCCAGCCTGCCTCAAATACAGATAAATGCATCAAATCCACACAGAGAACTGAGCACATGAGCTCGGGCACACACAACTCTCTACACTTCTGCCATGTCCACTAGAAGTGGATCAAAAATGACAGTAAAGAAGAAAAGTCCAGGATTTTTTGTTCCCTGAATACTCTGTTGCACACAGGAGAGAAAAGATCGTCAGGTAGCTGGTAACAGCTTTTCAGATTCTCAGAAAGGATTTCAACTGCCTTGAGTGCTGCCATAAGGTTAATTTACTATGGATCAACTGAAAAATAGGAACGATTAACAGAAATCTGCCATGGTTAAGTTCTTACCTGTCATGTTTGATTTATAGAAATACATTTCCACAAGCCTGCACTGAATAATAAAGGGAAAAAAAAAATTTCTGATATCACTATGCATTTTTCTCTTCAGTAACTCCTTGAATTGAAGGCCCAGATATAACTCTGCTTTCATCTCTCCTTGTCTAGTTTGTGCTGCAACAGTAGTGCTGGTTCAAGACTCTAAAGGTTTTTCATTTAACTAGCAAAGGATGTAGGAAGGCACCACATCACAGAATGCAGAACAAGCAAAAGAGCTTTGAAATTGTTATTCCTTTAAGGCAGCTGCTGAGTAATAATGCTGGTTAAATTATGCAAGGAACACTGCTTTCTCCCACAGACACACATTTAATATCTCCTGAGGTTTGGTGTATTACATAGTCGAACGAAAAATGGGAAGATTCACTTATAAGATTTCTTTGTAAAAATTCTCCTAGAGATAGCAACAGTTCCACAGAGAAGAATTTAGTGACAGATTTTTTTTTATATCAATAGCATCAGTATTAAAAGGGAAATTAAGTTCATAAAAGTTTCTTAAAGAAAACCAGAAAATAACAATGATTTGGACTGTAGAGTTCCTTTCAAAGTCCCAACTCTCAGCCCCACAGGGAGCATCCTAGTATGTGCAGCACTTTCCAGCCAAGGTGCTGCATGTCTTCATCCTGCACTGTTCGTTTGCTTTTTCACCCATGGCATTTCTGCCATGATGCGAAGCGTTTTTGCTGAAGCCTTTCAAAGAGATGTTCAGGATACAAAACTCCCTCTCATCCAGATAGAGACGCTGAGCTGCAATGGCAGCTTGAAGCAGAATTTCTATTTAGTTGTTTAGTCTCCCCCAGTGGCAGAATATATTTTGGTGTGTCTTCTTCTGTCTGCCCAACGTGAGCAACACATCTTGATCTTAGCAGGAGAATATTCACTGAGCAGCGATGCAGACAGGAGTCTAAAGGAGAAAACTGTAAATCTGAACTGAGACACTACAAAACTTCACTGTGAGTGTACATAAGTACCTTGCCTCTGCATGTGAAGCCTTAATCTCTTCAGAGGACCCTGCACAAACCTAAGCAATATTCCACAGTGATCCAAGTGGCTTTCAGAGATACTTAGTTGTGGGTGCTCTTGTCTTTAAGAGAAGCATTTCTTAAACACTCTACCTGTTCACAGAGACACACCATGTAAAGCACTGTCCTGATGGAAGGGTACTCTACTCCTGCTAAATTTAATGGCAAGACAGAGAAAAGCCATGGGTATTCTGATATGAACAGTGACAAAGAGCAGGAAAGCTCTCAACAGCTTTTGGAGAAGAGAACAGCAAGATGTAAGAAAGGAGACGAAAGAGGAAGCAAGGGTTTCCAGGGACCATGCTGGGGTGAATCACTGATAATTTATTTAAAGAGAAAGGCGGTGGTGGAGGGAACAGCAAAGGAAATCAGTACTGCAGAAGAAAATGGCAAAATTCCATTGAGTTTAACAGGCAAGCATTCAACCCAAGCAAGCTGAACAAACCCTTTAAACTGAATTTACATCCCTGTTGCAGCAGTTACACACACACACACAAAAAGACCTTGTATAATTCCATTATGCTCATATTTATTGAACACTAACAGAACGATTCATGACATAGATGAAAAGTCATTAATGAGAGTTAGAAAACTCCCACACATACCAGGACTCAGGTAATCATCATTAGCAGTAAATATTGAGGAAAAATACAAAGTATAATGCTAAGATAGGACTGATGTAGATAGGAGCGATGAAAGCTGTGAAGTGTAAGCTGGGTAATATTGATGCAAGTGAAGACACTGTACATGTGGAAAAGATGAGCAAGGAAAGTGACTTTGTAAGAAAAAACAGATGCTGGCACAATATAAATGAGTATCTGATGCAGTATTCCTTTAAATCAATGGATGTTTGAATATGCTCTTAATCCACTACTAGACACTAACAGCAGCAAGACAAAACATTTTAAAAAAAAAGTGATATTAAGGAGTGAATCTGTTTTCATTTAAAATGCAACTGGAGAAGGTGAAATTGGCATTTTCCAAGACCGAATGCCTCGATCCTAAGGAAGAACACAGAGCAAGTATCTCTGACGTGCATAAAAATTCAAAATGAAATTTTTCGTTATTAAAACCCAATTATTCATTACTAAACACTACAAATTAAATCACTGTGTATGCCAAGGCTGCTGTTAACCTAAAATAATGTCCATGCCATGTGCACATTAAAGACTGAAGTTGTACGTAGAAAGAGACAGAGGGAAAGGTTTACGATGAGACTATTTTGATTGAACAGGATATTTTAACCCAAAAAACATTAAAGTCCCAGAAAAACTTTAGCTCCTTCCATGTAATGCAGTCAGTTCTTCTGCTTTCTTTCCAATATCTCAAAGCAAGCAAGGCATACAGCTGATACAGGTAGAAAATACGTTGTTGTATTTAAAGGCAATTAAAACATTCACTCAATTTTAATTAGCCCAATTATTTCTGTAAAAAATCTGGCTCATCCAAGTGTGCATGAAGAAACGGGTTTTATATTAATGTACATCTGCCATAAACAGTACAAGTCTAAATTGTAGAATATATTTGCATCTTTTTCAGGGCTGCTGCAAAAAGAGAAGAAAAAGGGAATTATTGATGCATTCAAACAGTGTGCATCTTGCTTTGTAATGTAATCTGTTTTTCTTTTCCTTAACACCTACACAGCTTCTGTTGCTAGCTAGTGCAGTTTAAAGAATAAATACGGACCCAGGGTATCAACTTCCAAGGAAAAACTTGTGAGAAGCTGTTTGCAGATTTGCATTTTTGTATTTCAGAACACGAAAGTCAAGTTCAAGTCTTTGCTTCTTGAGACACTTAAACCAACTGAGAAGATTTTTGTTGTTCTTTCTAGAGTTCATAGCTAAAGGTCCAACAGAGTTACTGAATCTGTTAATGCAAATCCTTTCCCTGCAGACTTTCACAAAGGACTCAGGAGCTATTAAAACATGTGCAGAATAGAAAATAACATTTTCTGGAAATGCAAATTCCTGTTGCACTGTCAATATCCATGATGATCCTACAAATATGCAAGCCAAGAAAAATCAGAGAGTGGTGGTGTGAAAGTCGATGAACTTTTATAATCCTGGGAATTGCCACACGGGTAACTTGGAAAGAACTTTGAGTTTTTCAACCCATCCTTGAGTTTACTCTTAAAACTACACCTAATCAGAAAACACTTCTGGGATGCAAAGGGAGACCATGGTCAGCAAAGAAACAGAATAATTTCTGTTCAATGGGATTGGGATTTCACATCCCAAGCAGCATCACACAGCTGGGCATGTGCAGGATGACCAAGTCATTGTCTCAGTATCCCCAGGAAATGTTAAGCCATACCTTGAATGCTCTTGAACAGAACTGGCCCTTGGGGGACACAGCTCAGGGAAGGGCTGGGCTGGAAGCGAAGGCCAAAATTTCACAGAAGGAAAGAAAGAGGGAGGAAATGGCCAAGTGGTCAACTTCAGTCAAGTATTTGGTAAATGAAGAAGAGCACTGCCTGCTGTGCTATTCCAAGAGAATTAGAGGGCTGAGTTGCCCAGATTCAACTCCAACTATGGGCTCTCTCATAAATGAGATGCATTTCTGCCAAGTAAATGGAGCGTAGTGAGTTCTTATGGTCCTCCTCATTTAACTCTGCTTTGCAACAACTCTGAGCAGTGTGCTTATGAATTAGGCACCACTCTTTCCCCAAGTGGGAGAAGTGATTTTTAAATGAAGTGACTTGTCAGAGGTGGCTCATACAGACGAGCCACACAGTGAGATAACAGCACAGCCAGACAAGGAGCGGATGGGTCTGCTGGGACCAGGCTGGAAGGGATGAGAGTGTGCAGGAACAGCAGCCGACTAAAACCGATCCCAAGGGGCACAGACGCCAGCCTGACTAGGGAAACATCGGCCTACAGTCCTCATTACCTGTGTGAGTATGAACCTTAAAGACACTTCCAAGTGCTTCAGGATGCCTCCCTGGTGCTCTGTTTGGCACAGATTCTCAGTTTGCAGGAAGCAATAACCTGCTGACAGCCAGGTGTGCTTTTGTCACCTCCCCAAAGTGTTTAACAGCCCAGAGTATCTAAATCATCGCTGAGGAGTCCAGTCCAGAGCACACATGCACAGGGTGCACAGGGCACTGACTGTTCCTCGTGGCTGGCATGAGCACCCAGTACCTTGGCAATACTTCAGATCTCACCACTGCATTTCCTGTGTAAACTTGAAGCCCACCAGTTTGCTCTTCTCACATTCATAACTCACATTATGCCTCCTAACTTTGTACAACCATTCTTTGCTAGTGCATATTCCTAAAAATTACATATAAAGTATCTATTTTTAAAAGTGCCTATATACTTTCGCATGAAACTACTTCAACTATTTTAAAAAAGTAAAGTATGGGGGGGAGAAGTGTTGGGGATCTTTTAGTTTTAAAACCTTTCAAGCTTCACTTGCACATTAAGAAAAATTCTGTTTTCTTCTGGAAAGAAACAAAGTGGAGGAAGTCTGCAATAAATTTTACTTCCTGTCTTCTGCTACTGCGCATTAGATGCTATTCCTTTAAACCTCCCTTACATCTTCGAGACAATACAAGGCAAATAAAACTGCTTTTATGCAATATGTGTAGTTCTAAAATTATTCTTCTCATCAATAAAAAAAATATTCCTATTGCAAGCTCCCTCTCAATCTTTCAGTAAATACAAGTTAAATACATTTTTAGAATGATGGTAGTGCTTTGACTGTAGTAGGTTTCTTTTTCTAAATTGGCTGGAAAGCAAGGATTAAAGCATAATAAGGATGGGAGAAGTCTGTGCAAACTCTAAAATCATGCTTTAGAAATATTTATGCAAATGGTACTCAAATAAAAAACAACCCCTTCATGAAGATAAATTTTTCTACCAATGTACTATTACTAATATGTACATTTGACTAAAGCCAACGTACATATTAGCACATTGTTTATATTTGACAAAGTCAAGTTTTAAAATGTATAAAGTATTAGAAGGTATGTTATTGGATTTGCTTGCAAAGTTAGTCTTTTAAATAGTTCAGGTTCACTGCTTTTCTTTTCTGGGGCTGCCCTACAGGTGAAAAGTCTGTTCAGAAAGAACATTTCTCCCAGGTGGAATTGGATTCTATGCCCAAGAGAGCAAAAATGAATGAGCAACACATGTCATAATTAGTCCTAAAATTTATACAACATAAGTAGAGCTGTACAACAGGGAACCTGTCCTGTCCGTGGCAGCACACAGAGCTTAAAGTATACTCTCGTAGTTCAATACTTTTATCTCTTCCTCACTGTTTGATGCTTCTTGGCAACTCCACAGTTCAGTGCATTTCACACACTGCAGAACATGAGAATAGAGGAAAAAAAGATACATCACACAAAGTCAGATGGCAGCTGTGCCAACTTAGGGCAAGAAAATGATACAAAAATCTGAGGCAAATAAACTCACAGGGAAGAAAGAAACACGGAGAGTAAGAGTAAAACATGAACTAAATGCCAGGAGGCAGTGGAAGGAATAAATGCATCTCTGTCAGTGGGTACAAGAAACAAAGAGGAATTTGTGATTGGAGAGCAAAAGGTGGAAGATGACAAAGTGCAGCTGCAGAAATGAAGGAGCAGGTAGGAATGGTTGGGAGCGACAAATGCAGCACAGGAGGATTCCACTCCATTTCTGTGCCAGCAGTTCACGACAACACAACACAGGAGCTGGAACACAACACGTCTGTTCTCACACCAGAAACCTCTGCACTTCTCTCACCCAGCACTGCTTTCCTTGTGCAGATCATGGCAAGGGAGAGGCAGCTTTCCTGGAATTGCAAAGCTTCGTGTGTCAGGGAACCACAACCAGCCTTCCACTGGTGGAGCATGACAGCATTCCTTGGGGATATCCAGTCACAGCACAGCTCTAACTGGTTGTTCCAACAAACTTGTGTTTCTTAACTTAGTGTGACTGTTCTACACCTACTCTCTGATTGCCCAAGTGTCGTTCTGGACCCCACACACCACCTACTGCTGGCCCACAGATTTTTGTCTCGGTTGATAGGTTTCCCCAGTATTAATCACACAAGTGTAAATCCTGCCTCTTGGAAAAGCTATATATTCCGTTTTTGAGATTGTTTATTTCTTATCAGTCCCACGTAAGAACCCTTTTATCATCATCTTGTACAGGGATAAAACATATCTTGTTGGCAGTTGATCTAGAGGAAGAATTAGAAGAATCACCTCAAAGGTGCAGGTTACGCTGAAGTTTGGCCAGCGAACACAAATAATACAGACCCAGCTGACTATTTCTGCAAGCTCCATGAAACATATGAGGGAAAAGATACAATTCCTTTGAGAAAGAAGGCAGGGAAAAGAATATTGCATATTACAAAATTGTGTGCCTCAGTCCTAGAAAAGATTTTACTTTTTTTGTGCCAACAATATTTTTCATTCTTCTGGAAACCTTTAATAGGACCATACAACGATAAAATAAACACTTCAGAGCAGATTACATCAAGCTCAGCTAATACAGAAAGGTACTTGGTAACTAAGAGCTACTCTGGCATCACAAAATGAAACTACACCGCTTAAATTTACTTCTGTCAGGATGGGTTTTGTTTAATCTACAGTCCACAATAATGCAGTGAATGGACAGGACTGAAAAGAGGTTAAAGTCATCTTCTCATCAGAAGTCATTTAATATAAAGTAAATTGTAATGGTAGCTGGAGGGAAAATCAAATACAAGAAATGAATTCAGGCTCTGCGATCGAAGCTGCAGCTCCATTGATTAAACTCTACTTAAACAAACTGTTGGGCTGTGCTTTTCCATATATTGTCTTCCTCATGTTTTGGTTGCTATGATATCCTTCTAAAGATACATGGCAATTACTCATCTGAGAGTGGCAGGCAGACAAAAGGTAGACACACACACACACACACACAAAAATCCTAATTAAAAAGGTTGATTAACAAACAATCCAAATTAAATTATTCTCGTGCCTCTACTGAAAAGTTCTCACAAAACCTTTGCACCCATTGACAGTAAAATCCTTATTCTGTACTAACTTTCTTATGCCCTGATCAGACAGGGCAGAGCATTTTCAGATCCAGTGTCTGGAAAGGATTAAACAGCAGAGGTGGAGCCACAGACGGGCTCAGGGCTCTTACTTCAGAGTGCTAGAGCACAGGCAGCCCTACAAACTTATGAAAACAGGTATAAATGTCCCCTTCTCCTGCTTCACCCCCAGTGCTATCCCTACTGCCATTAACCATTGCTCTACCCAGCTCTGACCAGTGCTCACCAACCCCACGATGCTCCCACCAACCTGCCTGAAGCAGCAGCTTCTCATCCACCCTGCCAACAGGCTGGGAGAGCCAGCCATGGGAAAGCCCCAGGGAATCCCTGATCCCCTTGGCGCTGGGAACAGGGAGAGGTAAAGCAGGCTCCCCTCCTCAAATCAATGTATTGTGCACCCTCCCCACCCATCACCACCACCACGTTCACCATGTCAAGTGCCACATCCACAAGTTTTGTGAACACTTCCAGGGATGGTGACTCTACCACATCCCTGGGCAGTCTGGTCCAATGCTTTACAACACTTTCCATGAAGAAATTTTACAAATATCGAATTGAAACCTCCCCTGGCACAACCTGAGGCCAGGACTGAGGATGACGACGATGCTCAGGTGGAAGTCATGACACCGTTCAGGCTCCAGGGAGTTTATTCCCATCGATTATGTGAGAGGAGAGTTTATTTCAAATTCCTCGTTAGCTTTACAGCATGTTTAGGTGGGGAAAAAAGGTCATCTTCACTTGTAAACAGAGCCTGGAAATAACTGAAATATGAAACCTTATAGACCTGTTATTTCAGCAACTCATCTCCAATAAAACTCTCTTTTAAACTAATGCACAAGAATGACTTTAGACATATCCTTAAATAATTTAGGAAGCTTCCCACTCACATGAACCACGTTCCTCAAACAATCCTACTATTTTTAAGAAAAAAATTGAATGTTTCGGAGGCTAAATTCCAGCTCTGATTTGATAAATGCCTAATTTCCTCTAAGTAATATTTACTTCTATGTGTTTCAAAGAAAGTCCTATGATGTCCAGTGAGCCATATTGCCATTGTCTTTTGTACAACTGTACCAGGCTTTTCTCCTAAGAAACAACAGGTAACTATGATTTCTAATAAAAACATATAAAAAAATTTCTGTGTTCAGACCTGAATATACCAAGGGAATTTTTACTTTATTACATCCAAAACATTTTCAGGAAAAATTTCCTATAAAAGCTCATTATTTAACACTATAAATTATTGAAAAGCATTTCTCTTTCATTTTAACAATTAGCATTTAGCTGTTGCCTTTGAAAAGTCACTAGATTGTTGTGTAACCAGCCCTTATTTGAAAGAGCTAACAACATAATTTCGGATATTAAAAACCCCTGAAACAGAGATGCTGAGTCACAGCACAGACGCCCCAAGGTTTTCAGCGAGCAGCTGCAGCATTTGGAGAAGAGCAACGCCTTCACTACCCAAACCCACACAGCGGCAGCCATTTCTGGGCACTCTTTTCCTGTATTTTAACAAAAAAGCGCTTTCACTAACACAGCTGAGAGTGACTGGTGTTTGACCACAAGCCATAGCAATGTACTCACAAAAGCAAAACTGGAGCTTTTCAGCCACGAGTCCTGGACTTACAGACACCTGCATTTCCATTTGGCCACTGAACACACCTATATTTATATATATATTTATACATATAGGCATGTATGTTTGCACAGAATGGTGCTGTAAGAAGTGAAAAGAGCTCACTGTTCTCTTTCCCAGGTTGTGATATTATTGTTGCTTTAATCGACACCATCTAAGGATATAAGTGAAATAAGGTCTGCAAGGAAAGTTTTATTAGAGCAGGTAATGTGGTTGCGAGAAAAAAATGAGACTTGTATAAAATCTTTCCTTCGGTTTTGGTGTGGGAGCAGCAACCTTCAAGCAAAACGTGGTTAAGACAAATTGTTCACATTCACCTAAGCTGTTTAAAGAAATTTGAAAAAGAGAGATGTTCAGCATTCACAGAAAGGACTAAAACAAGATGATCAGGAGTTTAGTCCAACAGGACAGGGGGAAAAGACAGGGAATTGTTGCCTCTGGAATACAAGAAACTAATGGAAATCAGAATTATAATGTGCAATAAAACCTCTGTTGAGTCCCTGGGTTTAGTGTCCAATAGATGTGACTTATTCTCCTAACACAGCCTCTCAAAGCTATTTTGTAGACATTCCCTATGGATTTGTAAGAGAGGCTGGAAATGGAGTTCTTGTCCTGGGGAAAATATGATTTTCATATTTTTTCACCAAATGTCTGTGTGAATCCATTTTAATGCTGGAGGATTCTTTTCACCCACAGTTTCCCTGAGGACATTTGGTGCACTAGATGAAATATGTTGGAATCTGAGACAGACAGAGAGAGAGAGAGAGAGAGAAAGAGAGCAAGAGAGAATCCATGAATTGTGATAGTTTTGTTGTGAGAAACTATTTCTTAGAGGAAATGCATTTGCAAGTGCTACACTTGTTGCTCCACACGAGCTGCCTTCCTCTGGCATGTGGTGGTCTGCAGCAGGAGTGCTCCTAATGATGAGTTTAGCAAGTCCATGATGCATTTGAAAGCTACGAAGAGAAATTCCGGGAAAATATCACTCCATGTATATTGCTTCTCGCCTGGCCTGTTCTGGAATTCTCAGGCAAATATCTGTTTTTGTCTGTGAAGCTGATGACAAGAATTTCCTCTCAGTGAATGTGGTGGTGTCCAGCAGGGAGGCCACACATCACCGCACCCCCATCCTCAAAACAGCAACCGCCCCCAAGCCACAGCAGGAGGCTGAGCTGCTGGTTCAATGGCACATTGTCATTTTCTCCCTACCTGCTCCACATCCATTTTTCCACAGGCAACTTGAATTTTGTATCACACTTTTTGTTGTCCTGATCGCCTTGTTTTAGTCCCTCCTGTAAATATTGACCATCTGTTTTCCTGAATTCCCTTAATGTGCCTGTTCGAGGGACCTGTGGGACCCTTGAAAAGTTCAAATATATTAATCTACACAACAACTTTGTACAACTATTTGAAATGCAACATTCTCATGTTCTCTGAGTCACAGGTTAATTCAGTACCCTTGACAACTGAAGATTCACGTGAAAATAATTCAAAATGACTTTCTGGATTCTCAGCATGTTCAGACAGATTTTAACCACAGTAACGATGCTTTCCAAACCAAGATCTCAGTCCTGCTATCCATGGGTCCTGTGGATGTGAATATTTCCTCAGTGGGAGACTGCAAAGACAGTACAGGGCACATCTGCAGGATTAGAGCCCTTTAGAGAGAACAGCAGTGAACCTGGGTGAGTGTGAGACAAAGGATGGAGACTGACAATAGCAGAAAATATTGTCCTCCATCCTCCCCCACTGATGGAGGAGCAAGAAGAGAGGGAGGCCTGCAGTGACTTCAGAGACTCACAAAAGATGCTTCTTCACAAGAAAGGAGGAGGAAGGTTTGGATGAGCACAACCAAGACTTGAACTTCCACTGAAAACTTAAACAAGTTCTTCCTTCACAAAAGTGGCTTGGGAGTAGCAATGAAGTAACCTCAATATACATTAACCACAACATTATTATTCTATCTACAAACCTTTTTTTTAGAGTGACACCAAGACATTCATACAGCTTTAGAGCACTGAAATTTGAATTGTACTCTCGAACGCAGTGATGGAGGTGGAAATTTCACCACTGATTTTAATGGAGCTGGCATTTCACAAATAGGATGAGGTTTTATTCCCCATACTATTCATTAAAAAGAAAGCTGCTTTATTCAGTGTCACACTGATGTGAGAAATTATATAAGAAAAGAGTGACACTGAATAGCAGTGAAATGATATATATTGCTTCAGTTATATCTACACATTATAATGTATTTTATAACAATTTGTTGGAGCAGCATCTGTTGCAGATTTACTAAAACAATTTGAATATGCTTTGCAATGAGCTGAAGAACCAAGCTCCACCTATTAATCATGGAATACGTATCAATGCATAATTTATAAATGGTACCTTTATTCACAATGCTGCCAATTAACTAAGCAGTCCCTGCATTCATAATTATATCAGTCACCTCTAAACTTTCAACCTTTATCAAGATTTCAAACTCAGAGGCAGAGAAATTGAATGAAAAGTAAGTTTTTTGCATAACAGCTTCACACTGACTTTGATATTCTCTGGCATCACTGACAGTTTCCTCAGGAAAGACAATTCTGAACCCTTTAATGTAAAAAATACATATATTCCTATTTCACACCCCACAGCTTTTAAAGACAATCATAACTGCACACTATAAATATAGAAAAATAAAAATAGGTACTGTGTACCACTACAAAAGAAGTAAAGCAAGGCTAACTAAATAATTCTACTCCAAAAAAGACTTTATATTGTAGTTTGGTATTCCCACAGATTATTTCTTCTTCTGCAACACAGGTAGAAAGCTGTAATTTTTTTCCAGGGCCATGCCCTCACCTGGATTTACAACTGCATAAAAAACTGTGCACTTGCATGGGCTGTTCTGTCTTCCAGTCCCACTCACCACAGCAAGATGTTTGCTTCAAAACCAGTGTAGAAATATTTGTACAAGTAACAAATTCAGGAAACCTCTCTTTCCTACTTTATTTCAATTAAAAAGATAAATAATTACAATCAGCCGCATTAGTGTGAGATCAAAACTGCAACGGTAAATCACAGAGAGTCACATTTAATGGTGACATAAACAGAAGTAAAAATTATCTGCATGCATTTTTAATGTAAATTGGCGTTATTTGCATGCCCAGAAAGATGGAGGAATGGTAGCAAACAAAAAAGGCAATCAACTGTCTCGCCTTAAAGCTCGGTGTTGGTTTCCTTCCCCTTCTGCAGCGAAGCCCTCTGGCCTCTCAGCGTGGAAGCAGAGCTAACACCGGCTTCCCGAGGTGCGAGATGCAGCTGTGATATTTAGCTAATTGAAAAACATGCTTGAAAGTGCATTAGTAAATTTTGAAAAGATTGGGCTCTAACAAGGTGCTTTTCACACAGTCCCCGAATTTAGCCCCCAACATTTTCAGCTTTTTTTATCGGCACCATCAGTTTGTCAACACTGCAAATTTAACATTTATTTTATCCTCCAATTTTCATAATCGGCTCATTTGGCTTAATGTGGAACTCCTCTTATTACAAAATATTCACCAAATATGTGCAGCTCAATAACATTAATTTTGAAAATGTTATCTGTGGCAATTACTTCAGCTTCCTCAGCTTACATTAACCTACTGTGGAGAGGGGTTGCTGTGTATTCCTGCTCCTGTAAAATGTGCAGGGGTATAGATTTGTGTAGACATGAAGCCATAATGTACATGCATAATTCTGAGTACGTGTTTATGAATAATACACAAATAAAAATGCATATCCTTATCCAAAATGAAAATAAACATCCATATCACCCACATATGTGGTCAAATACAGTAGTTAGGGTTGGGATAAGGAGAATACAGTCGTGGTATGTTTGTTCTCAGAGTATGGAACAACTTTAAAAAAAAAAAAAAGCAGAGAGCCAACAGAAAAGCACCCAAAGGAAAAACAAATTCTTGAGAAGACGAAGAGAAGCCAAAACAGAAGATGCATCTACTTCATCTTGCAATACAACTTCATTTTAAGAGAAAGATATAAATGAAAAGTCAGTGAACGTGCAGTTTGGTAATTGAAAATCTCTGTAATTACCCTAGTTACCAAGGGAATTTTCATCTATTTGTACTCAAAGACGTTGTTTTTTAAAACCAAGGCAAAATTATAAGAAACTATTAGGGAACACTCTAAGATAATATTTTTAAGTATGTAATAAGAGTAAGGAACATCTCTGATTTTATGTCCTATAACACCAACCAAACTGCTTCAATTAAATTTCCTGTAGTGCCTACAAACTCCAGAAGCAGTGCATTTTCAGGGAGACTTTAACTGCCTGTGTGGCATCCATGACGTACAACAATCCCAAGCAGCCATCGGGGTTTTTGTCTAAGAGGAAGAATTATACCTTACAGGCACTTCCAGTCTCACCACTGCACGTTCCCACCAGTGCAGCACATTACTGTGTTATGGGAGAGATGAAAACTGTTGACTGAAAATCATTTTCTAATGGCTGCTTTGTAACTTGGAATTTTAAAATAGTTTCAGTGATTTTCAGCATAGGCACAGGGAGCGAGTGGAGCAAACCCTCTAAGAAACTGGTTCAAAAATCTTTCCTCTGATTCATTTGTACTTTAAATAGCTTGAATTAACAGATGCTGGGACTCTAAGCATTTTTGCCTTAGATCTTTAGTCATGCAACAGAGGCAAGCTAAATAAGTGAACTAGACTGAACCTCTACCAAACTAAAGTTAGTAACAGGCTGGAGGCTAAAATCATGTTCACTGTCCCTATCAGCACACATTTGATGTATGTGCTAAACTGATGGCATATGAAAACAAACAAAAAAAATATCCTTTTCATTCTTAAAATCCATGTACCAAACAAACTAGGTGTTCAGGTCCTCACTAGCAGCAGTGAGGCTGCTCACCCAGGAGAAGGTGGGAGATCCTGGTGGAGAGACCCTTAGGCAAAGGGCAGAGCTTCCAGTGTTGATGCAGGATACACTGGGCAAATAATAGCACCATTGTAAAGAAAAACCTGATGCAAACCACCAGAAAATACAATAAGAAATAACCTTGATGGAAGAAATCTGCAAAGACACAAACAGCAATGGAAATTCAAGCTGAGTTTATAAAGCTTTTCTAATTTCTAAGAGGTCTGAGCATGTTGCCAAGGGGTTAAGTGCCTGCCAACACTTCCAACTACCAACATCACCAGGACTGTGGTGCTTTCTGCATGTGCCACGCTTCTCATCCTGCCCATTCCTCCCTCTGTCCTTTTATACTCCAACTTCTTAATCTCCTCATTTTAATTCCTCTGTTTTCCTCCCTGCCTTGTCCGTTCAGCTCTGCCACACAAAGTGCAATAACACAGAGAGCTGTAAGCCACTCCCTTTCAGCAATTTCCTTCCTCTCAACCTGTCCGTGTTCCTTCGAACATCTTTACTACCCTGAATTGCAGAAATGGGTAAAATTAAGGAAAAGTAGGGAATTAACAAAATAGAGAAACACCAACACCTTTTTATTCATTAAAATACTCTGGTGACTATTTTCCCTGAGGACGAAGAGTGCCTCTGTGCTGATTCCTGTCACTGAAGGATTAAGACACCGTGATCCAGATGATGCTGAATATGATGCTGAAAACAAAATGTGCAGAGTAAAACAACATTTCTAGTTCTGACAGATGGCACATTTTTTTCCTTTTGAGGATTATTTTTTTCTAAAAATATGTGGGTTTAGACTTCCGAAAATTAATAAACTAAAGGAGAAGATATTTTTAAACTTATGTTCTTACGTAAGGGAGAAAAAATGGAAAGCAATTAGCTTTTGCTTTTGTGATTGATGTATTTTGTACAGCTACCCAGAGCTCTCTCTTGGGCTGCCTGTTTGCTCTTAGTAAGGACAATGACATCCTGAATTTACCATTTCTCATTCATTTCACTAAATGTCACTCCTAGGTAGATGGGAAATTAAGGGATTAAGTAGGAAGGAGACAGAGCTGTCACTGGAAAATTAATAATTTCAAATTAACTTTGGACAAAGGATGCATAAAATCTAAGTTATGTTGATGAAAACAGGCAGTTTCTCCATAATAAATATGTAAATCAAACCACTGATCTATCAGTTATTATGACAGTCTGATGTCTTAGAAAAACTTGCTGTGATTCCAAGCAATATCCATGTAATGATGAATACATACGGTAGCAGATCAAGATGGTAATGCATAACCAAGTACTTAGAATGCTTAAAACCCCCTTTTATCAGGTAATTTCTAATATAAACAGCTTCTAAATGCAATAGCTTTATCTCTCACTGTTAATTAAACCTATACTTTGTCAACATACAATAATCCATTTATTACGGTAAAAGCCACTACATTTCAACCCACTCACAAATTGCAAACCATAATTGCTAGGATTATTTTATTTCCAAGTGCAGGCAGCAAAGCCACCTTAAGATTCAACAATGGGAAGATAATTTGGAGTGTAACCATAGCTCTATCTCACAGTCCATTTGCTTTAGTATTGGCAGCAGACAAGTTGTAATTTTTCATTTCCTAATTAGATTTAGCCATTAATTTAACTGTTCTATCATATTGGTGGCATAGAACAGCCCTACTTGTTTGGCCCTTTTTTTTCTCATTGTTTTTACTAAATACTATATGGTAAATGCAGTAAATGAGGGGGAAACCACGAGGATTTGAATATACAAAAAGACCTGAGCATTTCCACAAAGGTCATGTAGCAACCAAAATTTCAAGCACCTGACTCCCAAACTGCAACTTGTGACATTTTAAGAGGCATTTTTGGTAGCACATGTAGGGAAATTAGGCACAGTGAGAGGGATTCACAGCATCTCACACACTCAAGTAGCTAACGGGGGATGCTGGAGCAATGAGAGTGCCATAAATCCCAACTCCCTGTAGGCTCAGGTGCCTCGCTCTGGGCTGCAGGAGTCAGACAGGAATTCAGAGTTCCAACAGGCTCTGTGATTTAGGGAGCCAGCAGACAGGCTGAAACCCTGGGAGAACTTACTGCTCCACGCTGCCTCTGCTTCCCTCTGCCTTTCACAGAGCAGAGCCCTCTTGTCAGGTTGGGTGAATGTTACAAGGCCAGTTTAATAACAAGTCAAACAGATTAGTTTAAATCACTTTTAATGCTGGTTCAGGCTAACCTGGCTGACTCTGGATTGACAGGGAGTAAGGATGTCTGCTCTGGAGGCAGTAATCCCTTACAGAGAAAAGGTAACAACGCAAAAAGGCAGCGTAGTGGTTACTTCATATATTGCTACAGCCAGTCCCAAAATAATCTTCTGCTACTACATTTATGCACTGAAATCATTCTTTTCAAAAAAGTGAGGGTCATTCCTGTAAAAAAAACCCCAGCATAATGGAAGGAACCAATATGAGTCACTTCTTTTTTTATACACTAGTGAGAAAAAGAGGTGAATGTTCCACGGTGTTCTCAGCACGAACGGGTTCAAACTCTCATCTTTTCCCCATTTCTGTAATGCTCCATTTCTGCCCTCATCCAGAAGCACTCCCTACACTGTGGTAAACATCTCTGACTGGAACCAAAGAGGGGCAGCACAGTCTGCAGTCTGGGGGTGAGAACACCTATTGAGGACAAGCCTGAAGAGGGGGTTGGGGGCTGATCCCTCTCCTGGCGACTGCTCGTAACTTTGACACGGAGTATTCTGCCCAAAGGCCCTTTGAACTTGGATTAGTAACTGGGCCAAGCTCTGTGCTGACCCAGGCAGCTGCCTGTGACTGAACCACAGCCACACTGTGTCTGCTCAGCCCAAGGACCTGCAGGGGGTTTCAGCAGGACGAAGGAGATGTGACCGGAGTGGACAATGCCCTCTGTGCTGCATACCTAGGGCGCTTTAATGAGAAATGAAAGGTAGGAATTTGATCTCCCCGAGGCTACAGAAAGCCCAGTGTTTCAGTCCTGCAAGCCTGGGTGAGTGCTCTATCTACTGAAATATTGTATAAATTTCAGAAGTCCAGGTTCAGCCATTATCCACCGTGCAGGCATCACATCAACCACGCCGCAGCTGAGGAGATGTAGACAAAACATCACTTCTCTTGAGGATCCCTAAGAGCCTTGGCTTTGGGATGGATCTGTGCATGGAGAAAGCACCACTTCAGGAACACAGGGACTTGACTGCAAAAATAAATAGGAATCTGTTTGTGCTGGGCGAGGGATTAAGTCCACTTGTATGCACTGAGAGTCCCGCATTTCATACAGCCGATATTTTACAACAAACAGATCTCATTGTGATGTTTGGATGTTCCACATCAACCCAGGAAAGCTGTAACCTAATGCAAGTATTTGTAAGTAGATGTCGGGATCTGTTTACACTGCAGGCACTAAAATAGGGAAAATCTTCCCACTGGGGAAAATCTAGTGACTGAACTATCCCCTCTGGAGCTGCTTCTTGAATAACTCCCACAAGTGTTTGGAGTGTTCTGGCTTCAGGATGAAAATGCATCTAAATTAAAATTTACCCAAGAATTGATAAACAGATTTTGAGTATGGTTAGACCAGTGTCAGGACCTACTAATACAGGGTGAACAATTAAAAATTCTCAAAGAATTTGCCTTGGTACAAGAAAGGAAAAAAAAATTAAGTATTTTCATAGGGGTTTAGAACTCTCCTAGCAAGAGGGCACTGACAGTGGAGGGTTCAATACGCACTGCACTGCCAATGGACACTTCTGGAAATCTGTGAGGAATGTGCTTGGAAATGTGAAATGCAGACCTGGACAAAAGATATATAGTCTTCCACCCCGCAGACAGAGAAATGCATCTCATAGCGACTTCTCAGATTGTTATTTTTTCCTACTGTGCATTCGGGACAAGAATCTCATTCTAAAATCATTTTGAAATGTATTAGTCGACAAGAGACTTGGTACTTGTGCTGAAAGAGCCAAGATCCCTCCTCTGGAGCTGCAAGCAACAAATCTGTTAAACGTCCCTGACACGTAGTCCCTCGGTTTCATATAAAACCTCAGCTTATATTAATTCTGGGACTACCTAAAACTCAAAAACATGAGAGGGATTTCTCCAGAGACTTCAGGACACAGCAAATGACCCTTGCTACGGATAAGCAATTCTTTCTTCTACGTGAACAAGTACCAGAAGGCTAATTAATCCTTAAGCATAATCATAACTCATCCAACCAAAAAAGCAAGGTCAAACAATGAGTTTGTAAATCACTGAAAATTGTATATGATTATGTAATAGGCTGTCATTGCCTTGAGGCTTTACATTTCTGATTGCACAGGCATAGGTGAGGTGTCCTATAAAACATTACAGCATGTGCCAAACAAAGGAGCTCAAATCTGCATATTGCAAACCCAAATGGTTTTCATTTGCTAATTACTGACTTTCTCCCATTGGAAGTTAGTGATGTTACATCTATTACTGTCACAAGAAAGGAAAAGAGAATATAAAGGAAAAAGGAGGAAAAAACAACAATACTTTGTGATTTAAAATGAAACATAATCACCACCACCAACTGCTCTCTGAATCCGAATTGCTAAAACCATAAGATTATCAACAAGACTTGGTACAGGTAGAACAATGAAACCTAATTATTTCTCACAAAGCAGGCCATTCCATTTCAAATAGAGGAAATCTAAGAGCAATAAAGCCTATGCCATTAACAATTTGTCTGCACACATGATTAGACTCACAGAGATAAAGAAGCCTCTGAATTTAATGATGAATCCCATATTTCTGGCTGGGCTCAATATTCTCTACTAATTATATTGAAAGACCTTGTGGTAGTTAAAGGTATTTAGATTACAAAATATGGCACTGTCTCCATAGATTTACTATTAACACTTGGCATTTATTATTGGATGTTAAACTACACTGTGAATTAATATTGGCATTTAGGGCTATTTCTTTTGTTTAAATTTTTAAAGAGTAATTCTGGAGAGCCAGAGGACAGGGCTTTATGGCTGTATGGTATTAAGTAACCCCAAAATATGAGCGCCATACATTTGCTACCCTAAATTAAAATTCAGCTGAAGATGTTACCAAACAAACTTGGGGAAAGAAAATCAAGTGCTTCAGGACAATGAACTGAGTACCCAACATGAGCTGGCTCCCAGCAATGCCAACAACAGGTATACTTATACTTGATATAAAAGATGATTGGAAAACAGAAAAAAAATTACATATTTAAATAAATAACATTCCAGTGACAACAAGAATTTTAAACGTTTCCTTTTTACAGAGTACTTGGAACTGTCCACAGAAACGTTATTTACTGAACTCGCTATGGATGAATATCTTGTGTCCTACCATTTGACTTGCAATAATTATTTCTTCCTTTCAGTCTTGGAAAAGATACAAAACAAGTTCTTTCTCTTAAAACAAGAGAAAAAAACTCTGTGTCTTAATTACAAAGCTAATGAGGACTACAGGAGTGGGAAAAAAAAAGTTTTAGTCTGTGAAAAAAAAAAATTTTCAATATCTAATTTACGATAATGAAAACGCTTCTCAGATGTACTGTGCCTTAAGACTTTTTTATCAAATCACTCACATATATTCTAGTCATTTTTATGCAGTTCCTAATATAGATTTGTTTCCTGGCATACAAAGTATATCACTGTGCAGTGGTCTGTGTCTGGTATTTTAAATCTCTTGAGAAGTGCAAACACCCACTTGGAACAATGTTCTTAGCTCAATGTATGCACATACTACACACCCAAAAACCCCCTCTCTTTGTGTCCTCCCCGCTAAGGATGTTCAGAAATCTCTCTGTCATTTGTGGATGGCTGGAGCTGGTTTCTAATTTGCAAAAGCTGACAATTCTGCTCCCAACCAACAGCTCGTTCCCAGGATGCTGCGTGGGAGGGAAAACATGCCCAGCACTGTTAAAACTAAACATACAGGGGCAGAAGTATTTTTACCAACTTCGCAAAATTTGACACTCTTCAGCTGCAAGTAAAACCAAAAACATGAACAATTTAACAAAAATGAATCACTGTGTTAGGGGAATAGATGTATCTCTGTAGTCCCCATACAAAATTGTTACAGAGACAAAAGAAACAGATTTTGATAATTCTGGTAAATAAAATAATTTCAATGGCTGGAAAGGTTACAGCAGCTCCTTCTTATCACAGATTGAGGTATAAAGTGAGTCATGTGTGAGCAATGAATTTCATTGACCATCAGTACAATCCCACTACGAAAACTGTGCTGTTCCATGAAGCATCTGGAACTGACCACAGCAAGAGGCAGTATTGTCTATTCTATAGGTCTCCTGAGCCTGCTCCTCGACCTCCACAGATGCACCTTTGAAAATCTGTCTATAATTATAATAATTAGAGTTACTAGGTGCTACCAGCATAATTTGCAAATGTTGATATGGCCATATGCATAAACAACAGTACCTCTGTATTTTCCAAGAACATCTTCTATTCAGCTGCTTTGGAGTTCATTCAAGGTTGCAATCTACTTCATATTTCCATTGAGACGAGTACTTAAGTTTGTACTTTTTCTCAGAAATGCAATTAAAACCTAAATATTACAGCACCATGTGCAGCCAATAGTGTATTTCAATCTGTTGGTTTTAATGAATTTCACGTGAAAGAAACAGTCTAAGAAATACTGTAATCAATACCAAAGCATTGAATTAATGGGAAATACTGGGTAGCCTGGATTGATGCTAAAAGAGCCTCAAAAACAGGATTCCTGTCATCAAACTCAGCAGTCCCACTAAGATAGCCAGGTCAAATCCCAGTGTAAACACAGCCTTACTAGGAACAGTTTCCTGGCAATACACACAGGCAAACCAAGGCAGGAATGATTACAATATTCCAATCTGACTTTCAAGAGAGGAATTCTGCAGGTTCACTAGTGGTCATTGCTGATTTCTACCAATGCAAGGCAGAAATCCCAAGCATTAATTAAACTCGTCTTCCAAATCACAAAGCCGGATCTGCTGTTGCCTGAACGCCTTCCTGACACTTCCTTCTGAACAGGTGTCAGCACAGAGCTCAAATGACAGTCCCTGGGTGTTACTTGAAACATTTGGATTATTCTAGGCATTCATTTCAGCACACCATAGGAAAATGCCTCAAATAAAGTGTAAAATATCTTCATGCCCCACTCTCCGTCGCCGCTCCCATTGGTACTGACCGATTGCCAGTGGCTCCACCAAGGCAGCGCTGCTGCCACATCCATCATCCCGAGGGTACCAGGGAGAGCACACTCTCCACGTGGACACCCTCCCCTGCTGCAGGAGCCTTTCCCTCACAGCGCTCGGTGCAGACTGCTGCCAGATTGCCCTACTGGCTGCTCGGGCTTTCTTCAAACATTTACATGACAAGACGAGACAGACAAACGGATCCTCGTCCCGGCGCCGTGAATCATTCCTCGTTGCCAGCAGCGCATCCGCTCCGCTCTCATCCTTAAAGGCACATTAGGCAGAATTTATGCTTTGTTACTGTACAGCCCAAATGGCAATCCTGGTTTATTGGCAATAACTCATCACCTGCGTCTCGCTTACAAAGCGCCTCACAAAAGGAGCTTGATTTAAAATTGACAGAAGCAAAAGAAGAATCAATTAAATTTTCTTCATTGTTGAAGCTGGAAGACATAAATGACAGACAGTCCTAATGCATTTACTAGATTTCTTCCTCTTTCCTATGGGTGTATTTAAATGCTTTTCCACATCAACTATGTCTTTCATTGTCGCATTTAATGTACAGGAAATTCTTTATCACTAGTTAAAGTAAAACCACTTTCAACAAAATCCTTCCACTGATCACCTCGTGTGCGTTGGACAATTTGCTTTGCAACCCAAGCATATGATTGCTTGATTACATTGTGAATTAAAACCTGGGTACATACATCACTCATTTCTCTTCATAAATGTTATTCAGTAAAGCACAAATTGAAGACATGTATATGGAAATTTTCCAATATGAGTCAAAATCATAATGAGTTGTTACCAGCCACAAACCACTCATGGACTCGGCTCACTCACATCCATGTGTGCACCCTGTGGAGCAAGGGACCTGAAGGGGCACATCCCAAAGAACTCATATCCACTGATTTACACCAAGCCGTGCATCCAAACACTTTAAATAAAATCCAAAAGAAAATGTCGTTACTCTCAGCCTTCTCAGCACCTTCCATTGCCCCTGGTGTCCAAATTGTTTTCAGTCAGTTCAGCACATCTCTAGTGTATAATTTGTTTTATTCAGTGGAATTTCCTGTCATGTCTTGTCACATCAGTCCCAGAATGGCTCACTGCCTTTAAGAGATAAAGAACAGTCTACGGTGAGGGGAAAATGTCAGAGAACACCACAGTCAGAGCTCACTCAATGCAAAGAGAAACATTCATATGGAAAAACTATCTCTGAACTCCACAAAAACGCAAACTTCAAGAGATGGAGAGATTATTTTGTATTCCAAAGAAAAATGAAATGTATAGCAAGAGTTCTTTACATTAGAATAGAAAGCAAAAGGCATTTCATGTATATCCCATTTGGCAGAAATGGAGAAAAATACAGTGTAAGCTTCTCAGACTCATATTTAATGCAGAAATCAAAGTGCATGCAGAGGTTTTAGCTTGCTTTCAGCTCAGCATAAGTGAAAAAGGTAAATTCCTAGCCAAATAGTACTACTGGCATCTGCATTCCACCTTCCCCACTTCTTCTGGGGTATTTCAAGTTTCAAGCTCATAGCATGTTCAATTTGTTGAACAATTCAACAATCAGCTAGTGAAATACTTTCCATTTCCTCAGAAATTATAGAATCATTTCCTAGGATAGAAAAAAAATTGGTCTTCAGTCTGCAACAGCAACACAGCCTAATAACTTGAGTTTATCTAGGTTAGAAACAGCAGCTTTATACCACAGGATTGATTGGGTGAAGGTCTGTGGACAGAAAATCAAATTGGATTATGATGTTTCCTTCTGATCTTTTACAGTATGAATTTGTGATTCAATCCTCAGCTTTGGTTCGCACATGATGTTAGGCTGAAAACCATTTATATTTTTATTAACACCACTGGTCTGTGTCTTTCCTCCTTGTTGGTAAAGCTCCTTTAGCAGCACCAGAATTGCAGCAAGGAAATGGGACGCACAGTTTTTCAGGGGTTACCTTGATTCTGAAGCAACACTTGGGAAGAGCCTTTGCAATGCTAAGTTAAATAAATTTGTGTTGCTTACATTCGTGCTCAGCTCAGTAAGAGAGGATTCAGTCAATAATTTAGGGATATGAAACCTGATGAAAACCTGAGTTCAGACACAGAGAGCCAGTTTGTGACAAACCTTACAAGAAACTCTAGCTGTTATTTAAAGAACAGAAAAAGGAATTAGCCCAGTGATACTCTGCATTCACACAGAATGGAGGAATAGGATAAAATACTAAAAAAAAATTCACAGCAGATAAAAAGAATTCAAACTTTCAGACAAGGAAGGGGTCTGCTGTGGGGCATCCCTCTGCTCTGCGGAGATCTGGGACAGTGGGACACAGAGGAACCAGAAATAAGCTTACAGCAGACAAGGTGAGTCTGAGGTCAAGCTAATGAATGAACAGGGGGTTACTCACTGTGAGAGGCAATAAGTGCCCAGAGAGGAAAGTGAGGCATGGTCAGATTCCAGAGAAGTTGTAAAGGAAAAAAACCAATTTGATTTGGCAAGTCTGACCACGGGAAAGAAGAGGAAGATTTGAGCACAACCCAAGGTTGAAAACAGTATGATAAACATGGCAGAAAGTGCTGACCTCAGTGCTGTGTCAGGTTCTTCCATTAGCTGAAATACAGCCCTGGCATGGAAGGAGTCCCAATTTTCCCAATTAGAAGTCCAAGGCTGTAAAAAATGCTTCCTAAGAAAATGTAGGGAAATTTCATGATGTGGTGAAGAATAACAAGTTCAGTCTCGTAAAAGTCTAAGAGTTATTTTAAAAAACATTCACAAATGTTCTGGCAAAGCAGGAGATCTGACACCCTGGGATTCTCATCCAGAATTCAGTCTCAAAACAGTGGCTCAGCTGGGTTAGGTTTTTATCAGGATCCATCTTACAAGGCACCAGTTAACCTCCTGTGGGCATACACAGTTCCAAATGAAACACACACCGAATCACCCAGAACATGACAAGATCATTTGGCACTTTTCATAAGCCATCAAAGGAGGAGGGAAAAAAAAACCCAACAAAAGAAATCTCCCTGCCTCCACCCCAGGCATCTGAACAGGGCTGTTCTTGGACACTGTCCCAAAGAAGGGCATATGCCGAGGGAGCTCAGAGCTCTGCGAGTGAGATCCAGCAGCGCAGAATTATCCCAGATTTACATTTCTTTAATTCCTGCTCTAAAGCAAGGTGATGTGGAATCCCCACTGGGCACCACAAGGAGTGAGGGAGCGGGACAGAAGTCAGGATCCATTTGTTTTAAAGAACAGGCACATTTTCTTGGTGGCATCCCCAGGTTAAAAAGCATCTTGTTCGAGGTTTCTTTTGAAGCCAGGCAGCACCACCGACAAGTGCAAACTTCCCCTGCTGGGACAGCTTGCTCATTCCATTTTGCTGGGATAATTAGTTTTGAGCTACTCTAATTGTAAAAAAAAAAAAAAAAATATCATATTCTCTGCTTCATTTTCATGAAGTGTCAGTAACTCATGCCTGTCAGGTTCACCAGACCTGGGAATATGCTGTGCTTGCATATCAAAAAATATTGAGTGATTGTGTCAACACAGTTTACTAATTCAGCTGTTTCTGTCCCCGTATCTCTACAGAGTTCTTTTGGCTGCCTGCTGTAATTAGTGACTGTCAAATGCATCACACTTTGTCTATATCTAGTGTCACATTAACAGCAGCTTATTTTAATTGATTCTTGATCAAAAAGATCGCTGGAGATCCCACACATCATCCTTTGTTATGTGCCCGCTGTAAGCCATTGGACAACCCTGCTGGGATAGAAGGATGACCTTTTGGATGCTTGAATAATGATGGCTGACACGTTTGTTAAATCTGCTGGCACTGAGCTGGGTGATATACCATTCCAATGGCAACACACTTTGCTATGTGACATTAATTCTCCATCATTCAACATCATTCTATAGATTCTTGGCATTTCATCCCAAATTTACCTTCAGAATATTAAAAAAAAAAAATCTATCTATAAAAGAGTAGGGTGCTCAACCTAATGAGCAAATGCTGTCTTCATAACATTGTTTATATATTGCTTCATTATTCATTTTTTATAGGTACCTTATTAAAATTGGAAAACAGAGGCAGAAAGACTATAAAAAAAAGCTCCATAACGATAGTTTGCATTTCATTTTTCTGTGCCAAGTCCTTTAAAGCACTGAAACACCAGAGAATACTGTTTGTCAAAACTGACTACAACAAATCATCTTTATATTTAAAATTTCATCTCCCCTCTTTGCTTAAGGAATGAAACACTCAAAATATTTAGTGCAAAATAAGAAGACCTATTACTCAGAGTTATGGCTTGCCAAGGCCTACTCTCCATTGCATCTCACATGACCAACAGGACAGCTGCAGGGAATTGCATTAGGAAAATGAAGGATTGCAGCATAATATGGGCATCTGAAGAGTATGTTCCTTGCACATGGGTCTTTAGAGTCTTGCATCCACAGAGAGCTAATGGTCTGTGAGTAAATTAGTGCCATGAACATCTTTTACATCATATTACCCCAGGGAGACCTTAGACCTACTAACTTCAGCACATGAAAGATTTATTAAATGTGTTCTGACCATTGACTGTCAGGTTTATACTTGTCAAAACTGCCTTACACACCAAGAAATTGTGGATGATGTTTTGATCCTGATGATGCTCAAGCAGAAATTGCCTTTCCTTGATCTTCATTTCTTTGAGAAATAGAGCAAGAGCATCCACTGTCACCACTGAGGGAAGGAAAGGTGTATTTTGCCTTTTATGTGATTAATTATTCAACATTTCTTTTCACATGGGGTAAAAACCCTTTTCTATCAGTGTATTGACTGCCCCATCCCAAGTACTTTTCCCCATGTTTATTTCCTTTTGTGGGCTGTGCACTCTTTTTCCGTGTGTGGTAACTTGTGGAGAATTACTGAGATTTTCCATTAAATTTTCTGGTAAAATAATTTTGTAGTGTGTGTACTGGAGCTTCTGTTTCTGACCATCCACTTCTCAGCTACTGGGAAAGTAAATGGCAGTGTATGACTGGGAGAAGAAAAGAAGAAGCTATGGGCAGTGAAGAAAGTGAGAGAAAGAGGTAGCACATTATCAGGAAAGAATTGTGTCAGGTTTCTTTTATTTTGAGGAAGCAACGGGAAGCAATGCACATGCATGCAGTGGAAAAGCTAAACACGTTTAAATGTAATTTTATAAGGCTGAGCACTAGACAAACCACTGCTGAAAGTGAAGTATTCTGTAATGAAATGTGTGCCTTCAGCTCCTCTGCCTCATGTTGAGAAAACACGAGAAACAAACAAACAAAACCTCTCTCTACAGTGGTACAAATATGCCTAAATGCCTTATGGAATCTGTAAGCCCAGGTTTCAGCCTGACCCTGCAGGTCCCAAGCAGGGGGCTCACAGCAGCCCTGCCTTGGCTGGTGGGTGGGGGCAGAAGCCGTGCAGAACATTTCGGACAGGTTAAACCACGCTGGAAAATCCTCTTGTCCAAAGGCTCCTGCTCCCTCAGGGAGCTCACAGCCAAGGGCATTGCCTGGTGAAAATATCTGGTTCCTGCTTTGGGTCACCAGAGCTTCGGATCACCAGAGCTTCTGCCTTTCTGAATAAGTTCAGAGAGAAACACTGGAGCCTTGAAGTGTCCCAGCTTAATGCTGACATCCAAGGACCACATCCTGGGATTGTTCATTGTCTCTTCACTGCAGCTGCCAAGAGAGCCACTAACTACCAACAATTTGGTCCATAAATGAAGAGCATAAACCAATGAACACAGGACAAAGATGACTTTCCACTTATCCACAGGCCAGCAGAAACTCCTAGATAAGTAAATCAGGGAGAATTCACCTTGTGAACCCTCTTGCCAAATCTGTAGCTTGCTTTCTATCCCAAGAGCAATTTTTCTCTTTGCAAAACCACCCGTCCTGCTAGAAATACTGATGAAAGATTGGGAAACAAAAGTTCTTTACAACAGTACCAAGACAACAGCCTTAAAGTTCATTACTGCTTTTAGGAAATAGCTTGTTGTATAGAAAAATTGTGGAAAGGCGTCAATTAATATTCATCAAGACATCAATCTGCTTCCATTCTCTTTCTAAAGCTGGAACACCAACCACAAAGTCTCTGTGTTACCTTGCCAAAAGCAAAAATTCTTGTCTTTTCGTCTATTTCCTCGCATATAAAATGCTACTCAGTGTACAAAACACTTTCTCTGAACTCTGTCATCTTTAAAAATGAAAAATTTATATGACTTTGTATAACTTTATCTGGTGACAGCTAGGTTCATGCCATTGATCACATTTGGTAGGAATAAAGAAGAGCCTTAACCAAAATAGTTAAACCAACATAATAATTATGTTTAGCCAACATGCCTAAATATGTCCTGAATGGAATATTGCAGTTTGTTATTCAATAGTTATGGATCATTTTGTATCAGTGACATGTTTAACAAATATCATCCTTCAGGTGTCCCAGTGCAGCAGGTTGTCCAAGTGAACATCAAAGCAGAGAAATTCATGTATGACTTAATTTTACCAAACCGGGCAGAAATAACCAGGCAGAGAGGAAACTATATGCTTAAATCCAAATAATGTAAAGCTTCAGCTACCTGAGCACATTTTGCAGACTTTAAGTAAAAGAAAATAAGAAAAAAAAACAAACACAAAAAATAATCATAGATGAGTTTTCTTCTTCACCCTTTTTAAGACTCCTTCAGCCACTAAGACCACTCTCACTAAGTAGTTTAAAAGCACTGGCTGTGGGAGCAAAGCAATTCTGCAGCTTTGCCTGCTTAGTATTCTCTTAGAAGGCATTAAGAAGAGGTAGTTGAAATCCTTGCCAAGAAACACGCTGTGAAAGAAAATTTTCCATACTTTTTTCAGAGCCTCACCCAAAGCCAAAGAAAAGGAAGGCAGGTGAGGATGGAAGTGATAAATTCAGGTTCCCTTCCCCTCAGCCATTCTTCCCTGCCAGTGCCATTGGGTGCAATGATCCCAGGTACTGCTAAGGCAGAGTACAGGAGCTACAGAAGGAATGTAAGAGAACAGTACCAAAAAAGCAAGGAACACTAAGCAATCCATATCTCCACCACACACCTCCACTCCACACTCTGCTTTTGGGATGCTGCCTCAGCTATTACAGTGCCACTGAATTTAAATTTAAAAAAAAAAAAAAAAANATTTAAAAAAAAAAAAAAAAAAAGATGAAAGAAAGAAAGAAAGAAAGAAAGAAGGAACAGGTGCCGATCTTCCTCCTCTGTGAGGAAACATGACACAGCAGAGTCTCATATTAAATCCTTTATCTCCATGCTAAGGTCTTCTGACATTTTAAATATCAGCCACAATGATTAACATCTCTCCTTAAAGCCAGAAGCTAAAATCCGCCAGCCTGCCACACACGGTGACACCTTTAAACACTCACACACTTCAGCAGTTACTAATTTTCCAATCCAGTACCTGGATATGACATTTTGACAAGTTTGCAAAGGATTTGCTAAACTACTTATTACTTCAATGTATAAAAAGTATGCTTTTTTGCAATAGCTTTCAAAAATAACTTCTGAATACGTTTTATATGTGATTTTCTAAAGTAGCTCTCCCATTGCTCTGCTTTCATGTGCCAAAGGAGCCTAATGGCACTCACAGCATCCAGGTAACTTACAACACCCAATTACTTCAGCATTATTTTTAGTGGAAGCAAGCTATTTTCTGTCTGAGTTCTCTTAAGCAATACAGTCATTAGGCAAATGGATGGATCAGGAATTTGCAAAGACATTTGTGGGGACTTTAAGTAGATACCACTGGAGCTACCCAATTCTTCATGCAAAACAGGAATGTGGCCTGGAGCTGCTTTTCTTTGATAGATGTCTCCATCAGAAACACCACCATTAAAAAAAAAGTACTTCTGGGGGTGTTTTAATGAAAAGTTAAAGACACAATAATGGAAAAAATCCTTGGAGGTGAATGCAGTGAGGGATACAGAGGAGGCTATGTGAGGAAGCTGTCAGTGCTTTTTTCCATGCAGGTTCATAGGGAACACAAGAAGCTTGGTCCAATATTATTGGCAACTGCTAAATTAGTTATAGAGAACAGACTGTAATCTGATTGACTCAGAGCTCCTATAGACTGCCTATATTATTCTTTCTCCCTGAAATTCTCCTAGGTCAAATGATTGCTTTCCCATTATCAGGATAACAACAGGATATTCTATGGATCTGATAATCTCAGAAGAATCTAAGCAGCTCTTTATTATCTTGAATGTAAACTGGGTTATGTGTTGGCTCTGGTACAAACTACAGGCTGATTTAATAAGACAACAGTAAAAACTAGAATCACTCACAGCAGGGTAGCATTCAGCATGTAGGGTTAGCTAAAATCTTGGCAGTATAATTATTATGCCATGCTAAGATAGACTCAACACTGCACAAACACCATATCTCCCCAGCAGATTTTACAAAACATTTAAACTTGCAATGAGGTAGGAGAAACAGATATTACAAATGACCTTCCAAAAACTGTTTTATAGTTTACTTTTTTGAGAGGGATTTTAACTAAAAATAATTTTTTTTAAAAAATATGTCACATTATTTAAACTAAATTTTTTTCTTTATAGAGTTTAGCTTGTTCCTCTGCCCTGCAGAGGATGGCAGGCTTAGCCCTTACAGCAGCTATGAAGCTGCTACATGAGCAAGAGGGAGAGGTATTAGATTGTGAAAATACAAAGATATCATTATAGAATTATGATTCTGACATGACTGATGCGTTGATCACGTCCCCACAGCTGGACAGGAGATTCCTGGTAGACAGAGACAATCCAGGTGTAATTGAATGGAAATGTCCCAGCCCCATCCTGACACGAGCTGTTCTCAAAATAACTGATCCACGTAGTGCCAAGGAAGTTACTGGGTCTGTGCCCACAAGCCTTCACTTTGTACCTTGGCATTTTTAATAGAAGTTTATTGATCTTTGTACAGCTACGAGATCAGACAAACAGGGCTTTTTATAACACTTGAGTGCAATCACTTTGAAAAGTATCCAAGACTCTTCCAGAAGAAGGACTACAAGAAACAAGTAAAATACGAGATGGTTTTGGTCTAAACACTCTCGCCATTGGCAGGAGGAGGAGATTGTTGTTTTATTTGTTCTAACCCAATTCCAGCCCCATTTTCCACGGCAGGCTGCGGGTGTCACTCCCAGGAATACTCCCGGCTGCCATCTCGTGTTTTGTTTCCACATTGCAATCCCTGCTAGCGGAACAGTCTCTGCACATCAATATTATCCCTCTATTCAACTAAATGGGAGGGGAAAAAAAAAAACAACATTCAGAGAACAGCAGTGCTAAACTGTTGCTTTAGTCTCACTAAAGTGAAGGTTGGAGTATTTCCAGTACCAATTCTTGGACATCATCAGTATATGTAACAGTACACCCCATACCTTCTGTAATATAAAAAATTTACAGCTCATCTTATTCATTTTGGTCCAAGATTTAACTCTGTCCTGTCTGAATCTTTTTAAATACGACTTTAAAAGACACACAAAAAAAGAGTCTGATATCCTTAAACATAATTCCAGTCCCTGACATTCTCCTGCTACACTTCAAACAAGGCTTTTGTTGTGTCTTTTGTTCATTTAAGGCTCTGCTGTCTGGCTTGAAGGCCAAGCTACACATAGAGTTTGGCAGGCACATTGTCATGCTCCAGCATCCAGACAAAAGTGGTGATTTCACTTTTTCCCTATATAAATAGAAAAATGCTCCTGTATTTCTGCACTTTCCTTTAAAAGTGGAATTGTTCTAAAAATAAAGGTCAGAGGTGTCAGGTAGAATCACATTTAGGCAGACAGCATTAGGCCTGATATCCCTGTTTCCTTTTACACTGAAGTCAATGGAATTTTGTGCATTTAAAGAAGACAAAATTGAGCCTTTTATTATGGCCACATTATGAGCTTCTTTCTCACCTCACTGAATAAGCTACTCAATGGAATAGTTCCATTGACTGTAATGAAGCTATTCCAATACAGAGCTAAAAGAGCAGCTGAGTCAACCTGAAATGCCTCCAAAGGCTCCTGATTGCTGCACAGGAGGGGATCGAGACACAGAAGAAAAAACTCTTCCAGTTTCACATCGCTGCTTGCTCTGTGTCACTGCTTTGAGGGCAGAATGACTGAAAAGTTCAGTGCCAGGTCCCAGAGCTCAAGGAACAGGGATCCTGTGATGGATCAGGACCCGAAACAGGAACATCTTGCATCTTGTGAGACACCAGGATGTCCAGGACATCCGCAGAGACCAGCAGAGGACACAGGACCTGGGGGAGATCTGTGTCCCGCTGGAGAGCATCTGGGTAGGCAGCAGAGCCCAAATCTGCAGGGAGTGATGGGAAGTAGTCCAAGCATTCCTTCCCTTTCCCTACTGAACACCCATGGGCAACTTCATATTGTGCTTCTCACACAGTAACAGGTGAATAAATGGCACAGATTTACACACCAGAGTAAGGAACACTCCACAGTTTGTACGTGCAGGTACATTTTGCACAGCTACTATCACCTTGATCTTTGTTTTGTTTGTGAATGCAAGAGTGATTTATCACAGCCTGGCCTCAGGGTTGCAGAAAAGGAGAAAAAGGGAAATGCAACCGTTCTGTGACAGACCACAACCAAAGCACAGGCAAGGGAAATGATTGCTGGGTGCACTGTGTATAAATCCCAAGGGCAGAAAGAAAGTGCAAGACCTCACTCAGCTACTGACACACACAATAATTTCTAATTATCAGAAACTGCTCATATGTGATTAGCACAGACCTAACCAATGACCATACGCTTATACCATTAATTTTTCTTTTTCTCCCAAAGTATCTGCATACGAATGATATATTCTCGCTGCTTCACAGGTAAATATTTCTTCATGAAAAAGGCTGTGGATAAGTATAATTCCCTTTGCAGTACAGTCTCCTGTTTTCTGATTTATGCAGGTACATAAATATTGTGAGTCATTGTACGTAATTTCTCTTAACAGAAATTCATTAGCATGAAAGTGAAGTTTAACAAAATAGATTCTCAACACTGAGAAACCGACAATCCATGAACTAAAGAAATGGATGCAGCAGTGGGAAATGGTCAAACTAAACCTTGTTTTTCCAAATCTAGCTGGAAAAATAGTCTTACCTATGCCTGTACTTACTTTTGAAACACATGAAATTTTCAAGGGATAAAATGGATAGAAATTCAAGGCAAGTATAACTTGTAAATAATATATTCCCATTGCTCTAATGTATAAGAGTGACTTGCTGCTCACAGACCATTTCAAGAGCTTATACAGGGCAATATAAAATACAGCTTAAGTGACTGGCCATGGGAGCAGCAAAAGCAGGGATAATAGGTACATTCCAGTATTTCACCATACTACAGGGGTCACAGCAGAAACACCTAGTGCCCTTCTATACTGTAAACCCAGCCAGGAGATTATTTGAGGTCTGTACCATTTAAACTTTCTGTTTTGCTTTGCAAAACATCCCAAATTCCCACTTATACATCTAAATATTGCCAGAGCTCCCTCTGTGGCAGAAGTTGAGCATCCAAGGAAAATTCCATTTCGGCAGGTATGTTACAACTGCAACAGGTATCCTGGCTGAGGAGAGACAAATCTCCCATTTCCTGGTAGGCCTTTCCTTGGTTTTGCCAAGCTTCTGAATTAAAGACCCCTCTCTCTCCTGAAGCTTGTGCAGTCAATACAAATGGCTACCACACTGTTTTCAGAGCACATCCTGCCAGGTCGGGTCACGACAAAATATCTTTCTAACACTCCAGTAATTCCATTTGCAGAGCTCCACGGGTTTAAAAGCAACTCTATTCCTGCCGAGAGAGTTGCCCCAACTATTTCCTACAGCACAGGAACTGTAAGGTCACGGAGCGACTGAGCCTACCCTTGTTTCATAAGCAGCTTCCTTCAACAGCTGTAATATCTGGGACGAGTGCTCGGAGAGTGTCATTTGGCCTCACTGAGTGATTCATTGTGTACTGGAAAACTGCTCTGCATTCTTCTGGATGCCTTTGCAGCATAGCCAGGACAAAGCCCCATTTAGCTGGAAGCCCAGCACAGTGGCTCATTATTCACCTGCCACGGCAGTCACAATATTGTGACGGCTTCCAGACAATGGTGGAAATTTCTACCTACTTTTTACAGGAACACGTTCCATTTTCTACCTTTTTATCCCTAGAAACAGATGCGGCGTTATGGACAGAGCATAGGGAAATGGGAGCCCTCATTTCTGTGCAATGAAAGAAAAACAAATCGCCATAGTGCCCTGTGAGCTGCCACGGGATGCTCCAGGCTCTGTGATCCTGCCTCGGCACCAACAACAAGAGGCGCTTCGAACAGAGAGGGAGTGGGGAGGGAGGGAGAGGAGAGACGTAAACAAGCTACTCAGCCATCTCTAACCTGTAATTTGGCCTGAGCCTGGTGCCCCCGTGGTGCTCTGCCAGCCCTGCAGAGCTCAGCATCCTCCCCGAAACCGTGCGGGGCCGTGCGGGGTGGGAGCCACCGCAGAGCCCCCTGCTACTCCCTCAGTCCGGCCACTCGCGGGGTCAGCCACAGCTGCCCTCTCTACACTGAGGAAAGCCCTCAAAGCCAGCTCGTGCAGCAGAACTAACCCGGATCTGTAACTTCTTGCATCCAGGGCTGTAGCTTTTGCTATTTGATTTTGGGATAAACGGAGTTTAAATGCCACACTGAAGTAAACACGCTCGCTCCAAAAGCGCCGAGTTTAACAGCTGGGGCTTTCTTAAAGTTTATTTTTTCTCAGGGCAGCAATAATTCAATAAAACTAAGAGACGGCTTTAACAGTTTTCCTCTCAGATGTGTGTCCTGTAATACACTGCTGCACAGGCATATCCTCAGCGCTCCTATGAAGGCTTTTAGCGGAGAAAGATTTCTACCTCAGCAGGGAGGTAAACAGTATCAGCAGGCTCTACAGCAATACCCTAAATGGCACCTCCATTTAATTTCTACATAGTCCTTCCAGCACTTTTTTGTCTTTGTTTTGGTTGCCACCTCCTCTTTCGTCAAACTCATCACTGTCACATTTGCAGAAGGCGCCTGTTACGCCGCAGCCCATATTCCAGTTACACTCCCTTACTGCCTGTCTGTGCTGGAAAAATCGTAAAAAGGTATTTGGGAAACAAATGCTTCAAAAAAACCACGCTGCATCCCTGTGGAGATTGCCACCTACTTCCTATTAAGCCCAAGCTTGCCATATGTTTTAAGGGCTTTTAACCTCCTTTTTCTCTTGCACAGTTCTGCACTCGAAATCGCGCTGCCGGTTCTGCTGCCGTAGGATGTGCCTTTTGCTGAGGGGAAGGGAAGAAAGGGAGTGAGAGGAGGAAGGGATGGAGATTTTACAGCCAGAAGGGGATTCCTGTCTAATAGAACCTGCAATATGAGCAACTACTTCTCGGGCTGAGTTGAGAGAGAAGTATTCACCGCCATAAATCTGTCCACACATGGGCTCACGCAGTCACACCTCCCTTTAACAGGGCTGTCCCTGCTTCAGGCCAGAGACTCCTGAAAATGTAATGATCCATTTAAAAATGCCTGGGAGAACAGTGTACACACCTTCCCTTCTCTGCCACCCCAAAAGGCTGGAAGAAACCCAAGGGCCACCCTGGGTCGGGGAGGAGTGCGGGCTGTGCCCCTGCAGTGACAGATTAGCTCTGTCACACTAATGCTCAACACGTATTTGTCTGTAAATCACAACCCTCACTTATATTTCATGTCATTTTTCAAGCCTTCTGAAGCCAAAGCCACAGGAAAGTTTCAGCTTCTATATTTCTAAGCTTTGTGATTGCTGAAAACGCTTTGCAAAGGTGAAGCCAAAAATTTGGGAAAGAGGCAAATTTCAGAAGCTCAATGCATTTTTTTTCTGTAATCTCAAATACAGGGCAAGGTGACAACAGCAAGTAATTTCCAATTTTCTATTCTCATAATGGAGGAAAAAGTCAATTTATTAGTGTATTTTCCTTTGATTAATATGAATAACATCTGCATAACTCTTGTCATCCTGATTTACAATTAACATCACAATAAAACCCCACAAGCATTAAAATAATACAGGTATTATGCCCCTTGGCGTGTTTATTTCACATGAGCAACAATATATGCATTAGCTATGATGCTAATTAGAACTTGGTCTCCTGCACTGCCTGATACTTTTAAGCTTTAAACCAGACTAATGCTTAATTGTGGAAGATCAAGTAGATAATTCTTATTGTGGCTTTCTTAATCCAATGTTAATATAATCTGTAAAGAAATGTAACTCCCTACCCCCCAGTACACCACCCAGAACTGAAGTCAACATGCAGAACCATTCAGGCAACAACTAACACAGGAAAATGATGGATTTTTTTGAAAGAAACAGCCTAGATTTTACCTCTGGAGTATAAATAATGCAAATAAGCATATTTAAAAACTGAGTTTCTGCAGTGAGAAACATGATGGGTTCCTACCAAACACTACTAAGAAATTCACAGAATTTAATAGTTTATTATGTCACTTTAAAGGCTTTTAAAAAAAATCTTTCTGGTCCTACCACAGCAGATATCTTCTCTGTGTTAATCACATAAACTCTCAAGCAAAGCTCTTTGATTTCAAAGGGATGAAGATTTCACTCTCTTTTTGCAGTGTTTTGCAGGAGTTTTTCTGAAAGCCACCATTTCCGTGTCAACAAGCATTTTCCTGTTCTTTCTCAGAAACATCTCCTGTTAGATTTTCCGTGTGGTTATCAGATTTCTAGGACCTATGTGGACTCCTTGTCTGTATTAATCTCAAGAAACTACATTAAAATAGCATTAAGGTTGCTGAGTCAAAGGCTGGGAGGTTAGGAAACACCAAAATTAAGTTAAGCTCCTCTAATTTGGCTCCTTATGCAAATGCCTTATGAAACAACCCTCAGTCACATAATTATGTGCTCCCACCTACCCCACGCCTGCTTTGGAGCAAGGGAGAACTGGATCCTCCAGCCAACAGCTGCCACAGCTTTCTCTGCGAGACAAAATAGTGCAGATCTACCTCCTCTTGGCAAACAGCTCCCAGGTCTTCCCTGAGCTGTGCCCACAAAATTCAGCCCGGAGCTGATGCCACCTGGGATGGTTTGATTGGCTCCAACTGGAATTAAGAAGAGAGAAGAAAAACGAGGAAATGGGGAAAGCAAGGCTATCCATAGGAATCCCTACTGTCAGGATCTGCAATAAGCCTGGGGAGAAGCTGTGTGCTGTGACAGGAGCTAGGGACACCACGTGGGACCAACTGGCACCACGGCCCAGCTGCACTGGGATGGGATGTTCCTGGATCTGCCCTGAGTGAAAACTACCCCACAAAGCACCCTGAGATTAAAGCTGTTGGGTTGGTTTGGGTTTTTTTAAATGGTTCAAAATAAAAATATTGCTCTACAGCATCAACACAGTATGTTCCATGGCTGTTGTATACTGCAAATTTTTAATTGTTTCGGAAGCACAAATATTTATGGTTATTGTTCACAGAAGGAAGCTGCTTCCCACTCCACTCCTCAATTTTACACCACAGTTTGCTGCTCCCTATGCTCAAGGCTCTGTTGGATTTTCCACTTTAAATGACAACTTTTTTTTTTTTGCACTGTTTCTGCCACAACATTCATTCTGATTTATGACCAGAATTTCCAGTCTAAAAAGAAATGTGAAGAGGCAGAGTCATTTTAAATACGATCTGCAAAGGGGAAGAAAAGAAACAAAGAGGGTGTGCCCTTTTCCCTCTCTTTTAGATATGAAAAAAAGGGTTTGCTTTTGTTTTCAAAACTATTTCAAAGTTTACAAACTCCTCTTGTTGGTTTTCACGTTAGAAATGTGTCCTACAGCAGAAAAATAAGAAATTTTATCAACTCAGAGACAGCGAGCCAGATTTAATTTCTGCAAGGGAGAATACTAAGAACAACTAAATATTTTAGACAATGGAAGCCCTATTTTCTTACTGAAAGGTAGAACCTCAGGGTAGATAAGGGAGGTATTTTTTCTTGACCCCTAAAAGCTCTGGGATTAACTAAATCAAATATTCTCCTTTGCACAAAATAAGCAAAAATAAATATAAGAAGATTTCCACACCTTTTAACAGTTTTCACACACATAGAGAAAATCATTGTCACTTTTTTCTCTTTTTTCCAAATCACATGTATAATTACTTTTCAATATTTTTATTAGGTACTTCAGCCACCATATCTCAAATTACTGTAATAAAACCACTAAAAGACACAGCTATAGTGATCTATAAATCTAATAAGTCAATACAGAATGCATTTGTATTGATATAAAATACCTGTTTGCCCCACTGCTGGTAAAACACCACCAATTACGCCTTCCCCACAATTGCTACACAGAGGTAAGCATGTTCTGTTTTCCCTGGAAAATCTGGAGTTCCATAAACTACAGTCCAGAACAGTACAGAGAATGTGGACAAGAAGACTGACACGACATGGCAGAAGCTCTTTGGAAGGCTGGATTGTAATCCTCAATGTTGCATTGCTTTTAAATTTTAATAGTAATACAAGATTAAATAAGGTTTTTCATCTTTCTTATTTTTTAAAGAACTTTGCACATCTTTATTCCCAAATCTATTCATGATGTATAAAGTAGCAAGGACTTTTCAAGTCTAATTATTATATTTTTCTCACTTTTCTGCTTAAAGCAGTTCTGTCAGTCTGAGGAATGAAAATAAATAAATTGGTTCACTTTGATTTCAGTTGGGTCCAAGTTAATTTTCATCTCAGACAAGCCTGTGTTATTCCATGACAGACTATATGAGACGCAGAAATCCAAAGAATTGGAGCTTAATAAATATTAATAGGATTGAAAATCCATAAAAATGTATTCTTGTTTTTTATTTCTAGATTGTTTTGATTTACAAAATCTAGCAATTCATCTTTATTTCATCTAGCAATGGTTCTTTAATAAACAACATGTATTTTCCACATCATCATTTCACCAATGATTTCAGCTACTACAAGGCTCACTCTCAAGCACAAAGTAATCAGGAGGTTACTACAAGGCTGTCTTATAATTATTTAATCCCAATACCATTTCGTTAAAAATATATAACACAATTTCTTTCTCCCTGCTTAGGGGAAAAAAAAAAAATAAAGGAGAGAAAGAAAATCTACATCTGTCTCCTGAACTGGTACGAGCAATTTTCAGCTGCTACTCTGCACTTGGAGCAGAATTTTCCCACTAACACAGATTTATCCAAGAATGCACAGTCATATCAGCAAGCTATCCAATTTAAAAATTTCAAGCAATTTTCATTGTGGAAACCAATAAGAACATATTTCCAATGTGGAAAATGCTTGAAAGATTTTTTTTTTCTTTTCCTTTTTATTTTTTTATTTTTTTTTGGTTAAGAAGTCTTAATTTTTTAATCAATGTGAGTGAGAGCTTTTTCACTATTTATAAGAAAGGAGGGCAAGATCACGTCAGAATCTGGATTACATCAGACTGGCAGCAAGATAAGGTCACTTAGGGATCAAATTTTTGCTAATTCAGGTCTCTGTTTTATTACTGTGAGGAATTACTCTGATTCACTAAAAGAGAGCAAAACGATAAAGCAGTTCAACCCTGCCTACCACAGACCATAAAACCAGTACAGATATTGCAAAGCCATGCTCTTGGAAACTCTGGCATTAATGCACTTGTCATCGTGTGCCACACACTCTAAACCTCCTTTAAAAAATTTCTGGGCCATTAAGATAACATAGAAAACTTAAAGCAAGTGCAATAACTTTGTTGCATCTGCTGCCAGAACAAATGACAGGACGACTCCGAGAAAGACATAAAAGCCATTTTAATTATCCCTTCTTTGAAGAAGGCATTGGCTCAAGCCAGACAGTCTGGATCCAAATCTGAGTTGCTGCAAAGCTCAAGGTGAAGATTTAAGTTAGGTATGAGGAAGAAGTTTTCTGCAGTGAGGGTGGTGAGGCCCTGGCACAGGTTGCCCAGAGAAGCTGTGGCTGTCCCATCCCTGGAAGTGTCCAAGGCCAGGTTGGACAGGGCTTGGAGCAATCTGGGATAGTGGAAGGTGTCCCTGCCCATGGCAGGGGGTTGGACTGGATGGCCTTAAAGGTCCCTTCCAACCCAAGACATTCCATGATTCTGTGATGCCCAGATGTGTTGCTAAGACCCTCTCTACTTTCAGCAGTGAGTTATCAGGGACATCAGCATGAAGCAGCACTTTGGAGGAGCCAGGTGCAAACCCAGACCAAAAGGAGGTGTGGGCAGCTAGCAAAACCCTGAATTTTTCCCACTTTTCTGAACAGAAAGCGTGATAGGCACAACTCAATTTGTTCTCTGCCTTCAGCATACTTAATGCTCCAATTCAAACGTGAACCTCGGTTTTGTAGGATTGCTTCCTAATTTTTTTTTCAGCTTTGCATGAATGCCTTTCTAAATAGATGCAAATATAAAGCTGTACAGGTGACACACTAAAAATATAATTGAAGCTGGTGCTTTCATAAAAGCAATTAGCAATCGCTCAAGTTGCAATAGATGACAGCCTCAAGAGGATTGCTGCCCTGGCAGGGAAGTAACTGCAACTTACATTACAGTCAATGTTCTGTTCTTTAATGCTGTTTTGTTATAACAGACAAGAACAAGTTGCTGATTATGTATTTATTCCCATGTCGAGCTTTTGGCTGATATTTTCATCCACAGGATTAGATGTATATATCTCACTCTTCTACCTTAAAGTGTTCCCTCTTAAAGTTAGCGAAAAAAAGTTACAGTAAATAGGCAAATAAATGCAACTACAAGTAGAGAAAGGCAACAGAAAAGGGGTTTTGGCTCAGGGTGAAAGTACATGACCGTACATGTGTTTGTCTTGCTCAGAATTCATGCGGTGACTACAATTATGCCTATTTTATAGTAACATTATAGCCATACTTACAGACATTTTACAACCACTTTAAACCACTTTTGTGGTCCCTAGGAGTCATCCTTCCAGTTTCAGCAAACTATGGGACAAATCCTGCTCCTATAAGAGTGAATGGCACTGTTCCCACCAGGCAAGGCTTTAAATCAACACCTGCCTTCAGCTATCCCTGGATAAACCCCAGGTTGCACAACTGTTCTCCATAGGAACATGCCTAAGTGAGGGCCTGAAACACACATGGATTGAGTCTCTGAATACACTGTGCAGCTCTTCAGTGCAATAAACAGCATTTGGTCACAAAAGGAGCAGTGCCCAAACACGTGGTCAGCCCTTTGCCCCAAGCAGAACAAGGTGTGACTGTATGGCACCAACACACATTGTTTTTCCTAGGAAAAGATTTGTAGTTTGACACATTTTTTGTTACGTGATGGCTGATCATTCCATCCTAGATTGCACCTTTTAATATTCCATTATTCCAAGGGATCCCCATAGCAGCAGCTGCACCACGTGGGGCAATGGCACACTGCCACACAATGAACACCGACACACAATATGTGAGACTACAACAAAGTCACTGGGAAATAACATCAGCATCTGTGGGTTTCTGTGAGCTGAGTCTTGCCTATTCACCTCCAGTTACCCTGTGTTGTTTAGATGCTCTTGTACTCTTTGTGCTCATCCTTTCATGCATCTAAAAATAAAACCATATTAGGAAAACAAGGAGAAAATTGTGCTGGTTCTACATGAGGTTACTGACTGAGTTTGAAAAAACAGCTTCAGCGGGCAGCTGATGCCGCTCTTTGCCTCTGGGAGGGACATAAATGCAGTGGCCCAAACACAGCCCTGTGCCAGGGGCTGAATGTGTCACTAATCCCTCCGGAGGGGCTGTTTCCCACTGTCCATATGACTTTTGGAGAGGGTCACTAACCAGCTCACACATGAACCACCCGTGGTGGGGAGGGAGATCTGTTCGACCACGCCGCCTCCATCTGAAGCATCCTCTGCCTCCCGCGGAGTCCAACGATTACATGCAGGAGCTGAAAGAGCACCACTGAGACTCTGAGTGGTAAACACACAAATCAGGTCAATCCTTTTGCTTTCCTTGTAATCCCCGTGCGTTATTTGTCACTGGCTTTTACTGCTGCCTCCTTCTCTTCGGGCACTCCGTGCACGCACCCGGCGCTCCCACCGTCCCGCTCCCTCACACCATGTACTGTGGCAATCCCTTCTTATCAAAACTCCCGTGTTCTGTGCTGCTTTACTACATCCACCGGCTTTATATCTTCACCTCTCTTGTCTTTTCTTCCCTGTAAATCCTCCAGAGCAGCGAACTTGCTTTCTCCAAGTTTGTACTAAAGCCTGTAAATTTACGGCACTCTAGGAATGTTTGATAACAGCGCTTCAATAATTAATGAAAGCTGCAGCAACCCTTTCTTTTTCCCTGTTTGGAGGCTGTAAGGCAGCGAGACAAGTGGGAAGCAGCAAATATTTCATGGGCTAAGATTAGACGTGATTCTCACCCCTATGGGGGGGGTAACTGACTGACAAATACTTGCACTTAGGAAAGATCGAGATTAAGTTGTGTAGGAATTAAAGAAAAGAAGCATTGCTTCAGCTACATGGAACATAAAAGCAGCCCAGGAGCATCATAAACAACCAAGGCCCAAAAAATAAACTGCAATAAAAAGAATGGGATGTTTTAATTTCAGCTCCACAACGATATTCAGTCTCTTTCCCTCTGTGTGTGTGACTTTGTAGAAGTCCACTCTTTTGTCCTAATTTTGCCATCTTCAATGGAAAGGAAAAAAATAAAGGGTATAATGGTAAATATTAGCTCATGATTTTGCAGCCCTAAAGAGGCTGTAAAAGTTTCTAAAATAACAATAATAAAAACAAACATAGGTGGAAACATAAAGACAACTAAGACACAGTAAGACTATGAGAAAAAGAAACAGAAAAAAAGCAGTTCAAAAAAAAGATAAAAGAGATCTGCTACTATAGGAGAGGCTATAATATGAGATAGATATGAAATTATTCCAAGAAAATCAGAATGGAGAGAAAAGGAACAAAGAAAGAGAAAAGATATTCATGCATCTCAGGCAAATTTTTCAAAATCTACCAAACATTCAAATTCCCTGCATCTGTCTCTAAGCTTTGTCTGTTTATCTTTTAGAGATGGGAATTTGGGCCTGATCTTGTACAACTTGATTTGAACTTCACGGTTGACTTTTCTGTAGCCACGAATTCACCCGCTGAGTGCACATGGGTCCAGGTGCTTTCCACCAGAGCACAATGCAAAGGACTGTATGGATTTTTGTGTCTTCCAGATAATCAGTAATGTAATCCTGATGCTTATGTCAGTTTTGCTGCTAAATTTCCTGGTTTATGAAGGCAATCAAGTACTTTGGCACCAAAGAATGGTAACTGCACTTAAATTTGAACATGAAAAGTGAGGGGACAAAACCAAAAGCCACTTTGTCTAGTACTGAATGTTTGTCAGGCAAAACATCATAAAAACATAGCAGAAAAAGGGCAGTAAATTGCTTGATTTTAGGGCAGCGAAGACTCCAAAATTATTACTCTCCTAGAACAGAGACATAATGACCAGCTTCTGAATAGATATTGGCACAGCAGGCCACACAAAAGCTCTGATTAGCTGCTGTCTGAGGGAATATTCAATTCTATTTTGGCGCTGATTTCTGACCTTTCTTCTTTGACTTTAGTTGGTCAAAATCCAAACCTTTTTGAATGTATTTAACACCAGACAACTGTTTCTGAATTGCCAAATTCCCAGTAGAGATGGGAGAAAAGGCACTTCACAGTTTTATCTGACACTTCTTCAGCTAATTCTGAAGTTGTAAACAACATTCATAACAGCTGCAACATCACCTGCCATGCAACCGTTCTTGAACAGGTTTTAGGAAAGGCAAAAAACCAAATCATGACCTATGTCATGTCAAGCCTGATTCAGATGTCCCTCACCTGCACTGAGGAAAGAGCAGGTATTCTACAATTGAAAACCTGTGCTTCCATGCCAATATTCAGCAAGAAAAGAACGTGATACAATCTCGTTCCAGATTTTAATATTAGACAGAACCATCAGAAGCTTCTTTGTTAACTCCTAAGCCAGTGATAATCCTGCAGTTTTTTCATCTCTTTGCATTTACGGTTAATAATGTGGGAAAATATTTCCCGATGTTTCAGAGCTGTAGCTGCTGTTTTACCATTTTACCTCACCCATTGATTTACATCCACAACTCCCCTTCCAAGAGCTTCCTTCCCAAATTAAACATGCTAATGATTTTCTATGCAAAATTTAACAACCTAATAGGCTGAACAAGTCAAATGAAAATACACTAATTGTTGCCTTTGATGTATACTATTCTGCCAATTCTCTCATGAAAGCAGTATATTAGCATTAGCTGGAGCAGTTACTAAAATATAGATTAATAAAGAAAAGCTTATATATACACATGTTAAAATGACACCGCAGACTGTAGAAAACACAACTTCAAGGCCTAGGAGTGACACAAATGGCTATTATATACTAGAAAACCATTTCCACAGGAGCCCAGCAAACGAGCTACTAAAGAATGAATCACAAACCTTTATCTGAATTAGCTGATGTTGGTTCATAACACCGGTCTTATGCAATAAAAGTAGTCAAAATGAGATTACACAGTCAAAATAATAAATACAGAATGGGATGAGAGAGATAATAAAAGGCTGGTGAGAGAGCAGAATGTTTTCTGCCTAACCCCAGGGAGCTGAAATGAGCTCCCCCAAGAAACTGCCCAATTGCTTTATAAAGTAAGATTTCTACATGCGTGTGTTTTTTCACCTAGAATACAAGCAATAATGTGTTTTAGCCTGTGACCAGCGTCACAGAGAGCGCTTTATTGTAGAATGGGTTCATTCTGTCCTCCAGCCCAGTTCTGAGCCTGAGGTTTGGTGCCACCGTGATCTTAACACCCACGAAGAAAACAGATGTAAACAAACAGTAAGGGAATATAAATATTTTCCAAAGAAATAGTGACACAAAATTACTTTCTATTGCTTTGTCTTTAAGAGTTTGCTTATAATGATTTGATAATTTAATCTAATTGATCTCTCCAAGTACTTCTATGGCTCTAATCACTGTAGTATCTGATTAGTGGAACAGATCCATACTTTATCTCCAGATTTAATAACTAAATCTATACTTGAAATAGAGTCACACAAGTTCAGCAGAGGGAGAGGGCCAGATGCTGCTTAGCCAGGGGAGGAGGGAGGGAAAGGGAAAAGGCTGCTGAGGTCTGGAATCACTGGACAGGTACGTTTGGCTTTGTGTCAAATCATCCCTCTGCAACCAAGCTCCATTTCTGGGAGCTTAGAGAAGTAAAGAGCCCATTTCTGGGCTTAGAGAAGTAAAGCAGGAATGTGACATAACTGATGGGGACAGAACCAAAAATGAGCTACTGTCTATGGCCCGCTCTCCTTCAAACTGTCTTCTTTGCAAGCACAAAGTAAATGTAATTGTTATTATCGGTTCTTTGTTCTCTTCCAGGCTAACCCTTCATCAGCCTGAAAATTATGACATTTCCTGAATGCATTTCAAAGGCTTCTTAACCTTTCTAGCTCCTGAGAGTCGGGACAATGTCACGCTGCACTCAGAGAATTTAGCAGTGAAAAGGTTAACACCCAAAATTGCTAATGATAACAACAGTGTTCACTGAGCCAGATAATCACTCACAGAGATTTTCAATCCAAAGTCACTTAAAATTCAAGGAAACCTCTGTATTTCTTTAAGGAAGTGACAGCAGTTAGAAGAATATTCATAATTCAAACAACAGGCCAAAATCTGACTTACTGCTGAGTTTATCTATTTTTAATCAAGCAATATCAAGCGCTGGCTCTTGCTCTACCTTAGGTTAAACCCGTTTTGTGATATGTCCTCTAACGCAGGTGCTGGGTGGAGAGGGGTGACAGCCAGGCCACTTGCACAGTGCAAATGTCAAGCATGGGAGGTATATGGAGCATTTCTGAGAAGTTATTTGTTTGTTCCTCTCTTTTTTGACTGCTGCTTGTTTGTTGTGCTGATACTCAGCCAAACTAGCTTGTAGTTGAATATGTCAAAGCTCTGGGCAGAAAAACAGCAACCAATATATGTTAGCAAACTCTGGAGAGAAAAATATTTTCTGCCACTAAAAACTGCGGGGTGGAATTGTGCACTGCCTTCTTCTTCGCCTTATTTTGCCTAAAGGGAAAGAGCCTTTTAATCCCATTTCTATGCTCGGTTTGCACAGTGCCTGGCAGTGTGCACCTGCTTCAGCGTGTGTGTCAGGAGCCTTCTTTGCTGTCAGATCCCTTTCCTGGCTCCTCTCGGCTCCTCGTCTGTCTCCCAGCTCACCTCTGCGGGCAAACGTCCCTCTCACGCCTGCCCACATCTCAGCACCCATCTTTCAAAGGTGTCAGCACCCATCTTTCAAACAGAACCAGCCTGTCACAAGCACACGGCTGTCTCACAGTCCAAGGGGCAGTCACAAGCACAAGACTGTCTCTCAGTTCGAGGGGTGACGCTCTCTGTCACATGTGAGCGACACGGAATGAAATGCGCACCGAAGGGGAGGCGAGGCATTTCCACCAACAGGCCCAAATTCAGGATGGGATGTGGAGTTCCACCGTGAGCCCTTCAGCAACCACCTGTGTCTCTATGAAACTCAAGCACCCGTTTTGCATGATGCTGTGTCATACTGTGCTTCTGGCCAGGTAATACCTTCAGTATTTGAACTGCAAATGCATCGCTGCAAGAACTGCAGTTAATCCAGGGTTTCATGGTGCTTTAAAGAACAAACAATCAATGCATCTTTTCTTTCTTCCTTTGTGTGAGACCTCATCTATAGAGACTCCATCTAAAAGAGACCGCAGGTGCTCCAGCTCTTAAGTATAGCAATTATTTGTTGTTTCAAAAGTTATTGTTTCGAGCAAAACCAATCCATTTTTCATTAACCAATGGCTCAGTTAATGACTGAAAAGCATAGAAAACAAACTTAATTCTCTCTCCTGTTCCACATAGCACAGCTATTAATTGATTTATATGGAGAGCTACTTCATCTGTGTTTAGCATCAGAGAGAAACAGAAGGATTAAGATTTTCAAATTTAGGTTTACAGCTTGACAATTTCTTGAGAAATTTCCTGAAACAAACCTCCCTCTCCAACAGCCATACACAGCAATATTTCATGGATTCAAAGTACTGTACAGATCATGGTCACTCTCATTAACAAAAGTAGTCTTGGGGTGGGTAAATGTGCAAAGTCTTCTGTTTGTCTCATGTAAGTATCTTAGATACAGCCTTCAGCAAATAAGCTCAGATTTAAAAAACATCCAAGTTCTTTTTGGCGCTTTAAAATAAATATGAAAACATATGAGTCAATATCCATTTTGCAATCAAATAAGACAAATTGTACCAGCTTTCCTTGAGCTTTCAAATCTGATTATGACTGTTAGCGGTACATACATACGTAGGTAAATGCATGTTTCATACTCCCTTACCACTGGGTCCGTATTGTTAAGACTATTGCTTTGGGAATGAGGATTCTCAGAAACTGAGTTCTCATTGGGTCAGCTAGATGCAGATGGTGGATAGTATGTTCTGTTTGCCTGTTCACTACATTAAAACTAATGTATTAAAGAAAATTAAATCAAAAGCAAAGCGTAATGCTGGCAGAAACTAAAAAATCCCTGCAAGGGCACTGGAGGGAGGTTGACAACAACAGTGGTGCAAAATTTCAGGTTGAAGGGCAACAAGTTCCCAGGAAAACACCCCAACCATATGAGCAAATCATGGCAGCCTCAGATGGAACCCTGACACAAGGTGGGATAAAGAGGGAGCTCTTCTCCAGCCCACAGGTGGATGGTCTTTCTTCAGCTTGGGGCATGGCAAGGCATTATTGCTGATCCAGGATCCCCTGTTTCTTGAGCTTTGCTTTGCTCTTTTCGTGGGAGATTAAAATTCTGAAGTAGAGCAGACCCTGAAAACCCTCTTTAATCAGGTTCGAGCAAAAACGAGCAGAGGTGAATGGAGTGAATTAAACAGAAGGTTTTTCTAACCTGCCCGACTGCATCTGAAGTAACCGGGGAGAACATGCATGAGTCATTCCCCTGACAAAACCGGGAGCAAGGACTGCAGGAGGAGCCCAGCTGGTGGGTGGGAGGGAAGATGGGAATGGGAGCCCCCCCAGCTGGTTTGGGCACAGCTCCAGCCTGCCCCGAGCCTCGGTGGGGTGCTGTCCTCAGCAGCACCAAGGCGGGGGACAAGGTAAGGGGGACTCATCCTTGCCCCTCGTGCCACGGGGTCCCTGGTGCACGCTCAGCAGTGAACAGCACGCTGTCTCAGACGTGGAAACACAGAATGAGAAAACAAACTAAAAAATTGTGTGTGTCTTACTGCCATTTTCAATGGCTTTTAAAATTAGCCGAAGGAAGAGAAGAGAGATCATCTGCACGCTACAGAAGGTTGACATGAAAAAGGGTGAGAAATCTGTGATCCTGAGGTTTTGGTGGATTCTGGCATATGTTGTGCTTGCCAGTTATTCCCCACCCACTCTGCAGGAGAGGAAGGGAGATGCTCCACAGGGTTCCTCTCTATCCATGCTGCTTAGTCCATCTCCTGTGCCTGGAGCATCACAACGATCTGTACTACAAGAGGAATTTTTTTGTTCTCTTTCCCCAACACCTGGAATTGCACAATTTGGACACTCCAATATAGAAGCAGACCATTGAATCTCAGCACATAATAAAAACTTCCTTATATTTAGTGGAGGTTTTTCATCATCTTCAGCCAAATGTTGGAGAGGTTTCTGCCTCTGTTTAGAAAAAGGATGTCTAAGTACAAACTGTGCTTGCCTAGAGAGCCTATTTGCTCTGGGCTGAGCCTTCCAGAAAGATTCAGCAAGCTGTACAATCTTCTTCCTACACAATGCACCTTTCCATTAAAGATCTGCAGACAGCTTTTAAGTGTAAGAATATTGAGAACAGAAAGTAAAGAGAGAAAGGCAATAGAGACAAATCTTTTTCCGTGAGCTTTGTGAAATATTTTCTCAAAATAACTTTGCAGGGGTTTTACTGCCAGTTCATAATGTGGATGAATCACTTCTGATATTTCTGATAAAACAATATTCAAAACTTCAAAATCTCTTCCAATTCATTTATGCCACCATTTAATTAGGGCTTCTGCAATATGTTACAAGGGCGTCATTATCCCCTATAATTGTATAATAATTACAATTTTTAATGAAATAATTGCAAGTACACTAGATGTGTAGATATAATTATGGTAATTACATAAATACCTGATTTTCAGCTAATAATTAAAGAAGGCCTTTACAAAAAGGGGGAAATTTAACAAATGGAAGCTTTTCAGAAAACAAATACAAATAATAAATGGCTGCCTCTCTCCTGCAATTTCTGCATAACTAGATTATCTCTCTATATACTATATGTATGATTTTCAACACATAATAAAATAACAATTAAAAACTTTTTAAAAGAAATATTAAATCATATCAAGACACCTCAGTACTTTGCCTCTGCAGGGGCTGATCCGAAACCACTGGCATTAGTGTAGCCCAAACCTAATGATTCTGGGAGAGCTCAGCCTCTCACAAGACATTGATTTGTAAATGACCACTAAGAGCAGGAAGATGTGAATAGCACCTATGATAACACACAAACTGTGTTCTCATTCCCTTGTAGCATAAAGGGACAGATCCTGGAGTGCCATAAAATACTTGAGAAAAGGCCCATGTGCAGAGGAGCCCCTGGCACCTGCTGAGGGGTTGGGAGCCTTCCTTCAGGGCACAGCACCCCAGCACTGCTGCTGCTCAACCTCATCAGTCTTACTGGCTGTGGTTTCCTCCAAAATGTGTCTTTTTGGTCAAACCCACTGGCTGTACCCCTGTTAACACAGAAACCCAGCAGAAGATGTATTCTCTAAAAAGGCAGAGATATTTCAATAAAGGAACTACTTACAGAGCCTCATCAGCTGAAAAACCAGAAGTCCTTCAGCCAGGTAATTTTCTTTCTTTTCAAACACATTCCTATGACTAAACTTACTGTGTGTTTGCTGTACTATTAGTATGAATAAGAAAGTAAAAATCCACCCTCATAAAAAACATGTAGAAAACTCTGCCAGGGCAGATTGATTCCTGCTCTGGTAGCACCAAGGGATGTTAACAGAATTCCCACAGCAGAGGAATTAGCAACATGATTTACTGCTGCTGATGAAATGTGTCAAAACTCTTTGGCAAGAATCTGGAAGGGAAAATCAGCTGCAGCACCTGGACTATGCCATTTCCATGTGTCTTAAACTTCCGCAAGAGCAGCCCTGAGGAAACTCCAGTTCTGGCCAGAGACCACTCTGGTCCCTGCAATGTGTTGGAATATAGGTGCAAACGTGGCTGAAAGACAGCTCTGTCCCACTTCCCTTAGCCTTGCATTGTTCAGTGCTGCTTCTTCTTTGGATAAATCTCATTATTACAAGCATGAGAAAGTAAAATAAGAGATATTAATACTAAAACAGAAGGAAATGGTTTGATATCCTGAAAACAAATCTCATTTACGGTAAGCTCATTAAAGCAGCTGGTTTCTGAATGCTGAGTATAATTATTAATACCATACATATCAAAGTGGAGAAGACATGTAAATTTGACATCATAAAGTAAGTGAAAATGAAGAAGGCTAAAGAATTATAAGTGAAAAGAATTTGGAAAAAAAAAGAAAAAGAAATTATACTGGAGCAATATTCAAGTTATAAGCAGATTATTAACATTGTAAGTGAGATGATCCCTAAGAATTCTTTGACACATGTAATCATCATGTTTCGAGCTCAAAAAAACATCCAAAGAATAGTAAAAATGTTTGTATCCACGTGTATTATAAGGAAACAAAGAGATGAAGAGCATTAACACAGAGAAAAGCAAAGGAGTAATATTACAATGCAGGGTGAAAAAGAACAAGAAGAAGATAATAGTTATCCAAAAGTCATATTAGTTACTCAAATGTTCCTCCTGAAAATGTACAAATACACTTATGTAGTTATTTTTTACAAGATTTGTCCATTCTGGCTTTAAATGATAAATTAGAAACTAACAGATTGAAAGGAAAACCACCTCACAGATGTTTACTGAGTAAAACCGGTCCAAGCCAACAAAGGCCGGGGGAAGAAGCACAAACCAGTTTTATCCGACTTAGCATTATCAGGGTAGCAGCACTATTTCAGAGCCTGTGTGGGGGAGGATGTGGAAAATGAAAAGCAAGCAGTAAAATAATGGACAAGGAATGGAATGAGATCAGAATTTAAGACCTGTTAGAGCTATGAGCACTGTCAAGGTGTATGAACAAAGCAGTGACAGCACGAGGACTGTGTGGTCAGCAGGAGCCCAGAGCCCCAAGAACCAGGCATTTACAGGGGGCTGTGACCAGTGCTGATGGCATTTAAGATGACTGGAGTCTTAAAATACAGTCTGCAAAGTCTTCTATTGTCAAGCACTGGCTCACCCAGAAAGAGAGGCTGGATAAAGTACATCAGAGTTTAAGCATTTTATTTCAAATATGACAGAAACCTACTGCACATCCTTGAAAAATGCTGCTAACTGACACTAACAGCTTTAGATTGTGAAAGGATGAAAAGGTCTGTACAAGACAATGTTTGCTTCATTAGCTTCTTCCATGTATTACCAGTATAATAGGAAATGCTGCGGTCGTATCTGAGAAGTGAAAAACGGGGATACAGGGCTTCAAAAAGGAACAGAAAAATGGAACAGTCGTGGTGTCTTGGTGCGTAGCAGTGGAGTTCAGGATTATGGACTACACTTGGGCCTGCTGATTCCACAGGGAATGAGGATGAGGGCTCTCCAGCCAGGAAACAGCTGGGCTGGATGGGGCCGAAACTTCGAATGTGTGCAGGCAACTACTGAGCCAAATATGCTGCAGGCAAATTATTCATTATGAATTTTCAGAGTGGCCTAATGAAGATATACACCTTTTGCAAAGGGTTGATATGCACCAAAATATGCAAAAAGGAATCTCTGTGGGTTTGGCACTCGCTCCCAAGAGACCCTCAGGCCTGGGAAAGGCATCTCCTTGGCCTACTGACACTGCAACTCACTTTGACATTGCTCAGTCTGCAGCCATGGAGGTTCACACCTTAGATTTCATATTCTTCATTTATATGGCCATGGAGAAATGAATATTTCAATCATTTTTAATAATTTACCATCTACACATCCATTACTTTGATATTATTTTCTAAATTAGCTATTTAGGAAAAAAAAAATCTGGTAATCGATTGATGACTTTTGCCGGTGGAAATACACATTTTAAAGGTCTCAGCTTGTCCTTTTCTGGTTGATTTCAGAGCTGAAAAGGGTATACAGAAAGAATTGCATTTAAGGAAGTCCACAGAGACTTCACATCTTACATTAATTCTTCTTTTCCAAGATTTGATGATAAGTAAAGAGTTCCAGGGTAGTTAAATGATGTATTGGAACAAACACTCAACAGAAACACAAGGTAACAGGTGAAATTTCTGCTTAGACTTGTAAAGAATATTTCACATTGCTAAGCTTAAAGCCCTAAGGTTATCAGAGCCTCTTATAAAACACAACTCATGTAACATATTCTCTATTGAAAACAAAGGGAGATCAAAGCAGGATGAGATTACAGCAATGTGATTTGTGTTTCAATTCCATGAATATATTTGTATGTATGTATATTTGCTCCTGTGTGTCCACAGCCATAACCCAGAAAGTATGGTGTGGGGAGCTTTGCTCTGAAAATCAAGTAGCCCATTAGGAGGCATAAATATTAATAGAGCTGTCTAATCCTACACTCTCAAATGAGGTAGTTCAGATCATGAGTCTTCGCATTTAAAATTTATTCACTGCCCTGACCAGAATAAGAAACAGAATCCACATGTGGGGAAGTCACTGAGATTGGGCGGTCTCTGAGCCACTGATAATTCCTAAACATAAAAGTAAGGATCAAGTGGTTTCTTTCCTTACCCTACTCCTAATTCTCCTACAAATACTAATTTATCCAAAACTGCACGTGGTTGGCTCCATGACACTGAGGATATACCACCTCCACTGCCACCTTTTCACATTGAGGCATCTTCAGGCAATACAAAGGTTTAACACAGGTTCCTAAGAAGGAGCATTTTGTCATCCCAAGTGCAGAGCACACAACACCTGATGTTTCCTTTAGTCGTCATATTAGTGACCCTTTTCAAATTTTCTTTATGTAGTTGTCATTAAATTAGGAAATTCACGGTGCAAACCATTGCAATACAAGGAAATTAATACAGAGTATTAAAACAGCACAGGTATGCAGCTAAAGCAGGATGCACTGAGACTCCTCCTGAGAAAAGCAGTTACCCTGTCATTCTGGATCACAAGTGAAATATTTCTGGTTTGAATATAAGGTAAATTAGAGATCTTAAATACCAAACAGTAGAAAAATATTCAGGTAATCCTTAGAAACGATGCAAAAGTTTGTCAGGAAATTCAGGAAATGCCACATAATGCACAATACATTTAACATCCATCAGTAAAATGGTGTTACCTGCAATATAAGCCAGGGTCTATTAAAATTTAGAGTTATGGAGATTAGACTCAAAAAAAGCAACACAAAATTAATCAGATGCCTTTGCACAGATTTTCCAAAACCAGCCCTAGCAAACACAGCTTTCTGCATACCCAAAACAGAATTAGCAGCCTCTGACCTTCATGTACCAAAGAAGATGCTCTTTCTTTATCTATTGAATCAGTAAATTGAAAATTAAGGAACTGAAATATAGGCCCCCATATTTAGCAAAAAACAAGCTGAATTGTCTCATTTCTTTTCACCCAGCTCCAGTCTATCCTTCTGTAGTCTCTGCTGTAGGCACATCCAAATTCCAGCAGGAGGTCATGGATATAATGCTCATTACCATCTCTAGCATGACTCATAGATAGAATTCCTTTCATTTCTACATCTATCTCAATCAGATTGCTCCATCCTTCAAAATTTTGAATTTTCTCATGTTCCTCAGCTGACAATTAAGTATAAATATGAATTTATTTCTCTAATTCAATCTATTTCATGTAATAAGAAAGAATCAAGCCATAAATAATGATAGCATTATCATTAATTGGTTGCTGGTTCAGTCAGTTTGATCTTATACATCCTTTATGAATTAAAAAAATGGTGAAAAAATCTGCCTCTGATTTTCAGATTTTCTCTTTCCAATAATTTTCATCACTGAATGTGATGAAATGACTACAGCCTAAAAATCCAGCAAAAGAGAGAATATTGGGCCTTTCTTCTTTTCGATACAAAAGCAATGCCATTTCCAAGCTGTGGCTGATGCTCATTTGCTGTGACTCCACTGCAACTTTGTCCTGCAACACGACTCCTTTTGCCACTGGCTGTGGGGGCAATCCAAGCCCAGGATAATCTCAGGTTGTACACGGGTGAGCAGAGTGTGAGTTGCTCAGAGAACAGAGACTACTACAGATGTCTCAGCTGCCCAGCTGAAGGTGTTCAGGAGTTCCCTGCACTTTCAACAGGAAAAGGTAGGCTTTTTATTGTGCTGTGTGTGCAATGAATCTAAGTGGAAAGGCACCGACTGAATTTCAAATAATTCTCTCTACTCTCCTTCGGGCCCGCAGGACAATAAACATGACTTCCTCAGCTACTGGGCTCTCCCTCCCTTTACTTTTGCTATTTTTCTGATTATTTTTTTTTTAATACTCCCTCCTAGGAAAGATGCATTCCCGAGAACAATGATGGGGATCTGCATCTTTATTTATGACTTTGTGAATCAGCGTCTGGGTGATAGGAAGTGAAAGTTGCTCAGCTAATTACACATGCTTGATGAACTGCGTAATAACTGCTGCAGCACTGCACATTAATTGAATGCATATAAATGACAGCAGCTATTCTGACTTGAATGATGTGTGAAGAAGTGACGTTGCTCACAGTACCCTGATTATCTTTATTTCCAGCTCTGGGAATCCAGCTTAAACAATTGTACTTTTACGGCACCGAGCAAAAATTCCCTAACAGAAAACAGAAGATGCCTCAAAGCCTGACACTTTAAACACAAATTGCTTTAAGTCACTGAAAGTGGATTTAGACATCTAAAAAAAGCATACATCGAGCAGCTACAATTAACAATTAATAATTAACAACTAGCTGCAACTGACAGGAGCTGTAAGAGCAAAAGCCTTGGAAACAAGGCCACCTTCATTTAGAGCCTGGATACCGCCTTAAAACCTAATACAGTGGTTATAGAGTTGAATTTGCCCAACTCTAACTATTCCTGCTACGACACTTTCCTAAAATGTATTTGTTTTGCAACAATAAGACATAAAAAATATGGATTACAGCTAATAGGCAGCTGTGTATGTCCAGGGCACTCTTTGTTTACCCCAAAAAAGCATTCTCATTCACATGTACTCCAGCTCTAATGGAACACGTTGTTTTAAAGAAAACAATAAAAAAAAAGATTTGATGCAAAACAAATGTGTAAAGTAGCACAAAATTAGTGCTTCAAACCAGGACCAAATATCTACTTTAAATCATAAAAATATACCTTCCCTATTGCATGTCTACTGCTTTGGGAATTTGCAAATATTCACAAAGAAATCTGCAAACTCTTCCATACAATTTAACATGAAAAGGGTAGAAGCCAAGTTTCCAAAGCTTCCAAAAGCAGCCTAGTTTCCAAAGTACCATGTCACAATATTTTAGCAGTTCCCTACACCCCTATTACGAGTTTTTGGGCTTGACAAAGAGAGCTGTAATCACAGAATAAAGGAGATCAACGCTCACTTTTAGAAGCGCGTAAACGGAAAAAAAGGTTTCACATCTACGTTTCAGGAAAGTTAACACTGTTCCAAGAAAACAGGGTGTATCCTGGAGAAAGCCAGTGCAGGTTTCCAGCCCTGCATTGCTGTAACACTTCCCAGCCATTATGCCACAGTACTGGAAGAGAGCTGAGAGCCGTGCCAGCCCCTCCAGCACCAGCAGTGGCCATCCCCAGGCACAGAGCTCCCTCCTCTGCATCCACACACAACATCCTGTCCCCTCGTGCCTCTGACAGACACTCAGAGCCACGAGGCCAAGGGAGAAGCTGCCAACACAGCCACTGGAGAGAGTGCAAGAGAGAGATGATCAGGTGCAACTGAGTCCTGGCTTTACAAATGTTGTCTTCTCATCGGCTGTACATGGTCCTCTCTTTACACACCTCTCCATCAGGACAAGACAGTCCCTAACAGTTCACAGCACAGCAATGAGCCTCTGTCAGCTGCATTATTCGTTCTCCTTTTCCAAGGCTTTGATCTCTCCCCCATTATTTTTTTTTTTTTTTTGGTCCACTTTATACATACCTCCTTTTCTACAAATTTTCTTGCCGGGTTTTCTGGCACATTCCTTGGATATTCTTTTGACTGAAAAATGAATAGAAGACTAGAAAATAACATGGAGCTCCATCACAGACAGTAGGAGCATGCAACACCACTATCTAACTTAAATATGACCTGCTTTATTAGGTGCGGAAGATTCTCAACTTCTTGTGCCTGCACATGCAATGGAAAAGATGTTGATGCATCTTCCCAGAAGTCAGTGGGTGACAATGAGAATTAGGCACCAACTTTGACCTAAAAATACACGTGCTGTGGGAGAAAAAAAATGATTGTAGACAGAAAGAAAATCAAAAAAAAAAAAAAAGAAAAAAACAAAAAGCAAGGACAAATGCACACAGAGAAAAGCGGCATGCATACATGTAATAAGCTGGCATGCAAACAGAGAAGCCATGCACGCTACCAGTACATGTAAGTTAATATTGTTAGAACGTAGAACAGGAAAATAAAAAGATCTCCCTGTTTCGCCTGCTGTTAACTCACCATCCTCGGTGGGGACATAGATATTTAAATAGAGGCAGTCTTCGTTCTGGTCTTGTACATAGGTTGAAACTACATCCAAGTTATTAGTAAACCACACGGGAAGCATGACTTCAGGCAACCTGCCTTCTATAATGTTCTGGGGACACACTGGAGCAAACTGGGTGGTATTTTTGATATCTGCCCAGGGAGATGGAGGCTCAGGAGGTTGAAAGCGGCGCTCCCCTGTCGGAGGGGCAGCGTACGGAACCCCGAGAAACTGAATAACGGGCCCCAAAATTTCATTATTAAGTTCCTTCTTAATCCCTCTTATCTTGCCAAAGTTGGTGGTCACCACCAGGTTGGTATCATCCAATTTTTGGGAGGACACAGCTGCAGCGTGAAGCAAAAATCCGAGTGTACAAAAAGCAAAAGTGGCATTCAATCCCATGTGTAGCAGGCGGACCACCGTCGCTCTCCATACACAGTTCAGCCACACGGATCTTGGAAGGGCCATGGTCCCACATTAGTTGTGTAACCACAGTGAAGCAATCTGATTTGTATCCACTGGTGTGAAAACAGGGCGACCGAAGGAAACAGATCACGTTTCCTAAATAGGTGCCTGTCAGAAAAATCTCAAAAGGCTTTTCATGCGGTAAGTATCTTCCATTGATTTCACACTTATTGAAGCTGCATCTTCACTCAGCACTATTTATCAGACTACATCCTATTGACAATTCTGTTTTCCATAGCAGCAATATGAAGAGAGCAGCCATTTACTGCAGAATCCCCTCTTATAAATCAAATCCAGTTAGCCGCAGGTCTATATCCTGGAGAAAATGAAAATAAATCATTAGTATGAAAGAGCTAATATGAGCAGAGTGATAACTAGACGTTTCACACGTTATTTACATACATTAATAGCTGCTAGAGTCATGTAAGTTAAACTGCAGTAGTTTATGGGTCCATGAAATGGCAGGTGAAACGCTGACTACTGGATTATCTGTAATATCACCTGTTGGATTTATAGACACTTTTCAGGAGAAACAAGACTCACAGAAAATACATTTTTAAAATTCACCTTTTCAAGAATAAGCAATTTGCTGCCAGGCTACATTACATAAATGTTTATGTTCATATTTTATTTAACTTAATCAGCTCATAATCAATTTTCACCTTGTTTGCGCAAGTTGATTTATCAAAACGGAAGTAATTATTTCTTAAAGCAGAAGATGGGGAAATTAAGATAGACAGGCATGCTGAAGACTCAAATGCATTTTATTTCATTAAAAGCAGTTTATAATAAACACAAACATTTTCTGTTCATTTTAAAATACAATTACTGATTTAAGTATTGAGGCAACTGGAATACATCTGTAAGGATAATATGAATTACTGTGCTTACTCATAATAACCTGAATTACCATGCTTTATATGGTTTACTTAATCCAAAGTTTCTAATAGCTGATGAAAAACAGATACAGAGTGAAATGTTCACATCAATGAAGGATCAAAATCTGCTTCTGCTGAAGTGAATGGCAAACTCTGAATTTGCACAGAAGTATAACTGGACCTCTGTAGGTTGCTGGGGGTTTTTTCAGAAGTGGTTTGGAAAAGGATATGAGCAGGCACCTTAGGGATGGAGCTGCACATCACAATTTTTACATCAGATCAATCCTGCATTCCTTATAAAAGACTGACTTCAGTGAAAAATGAAAACTCCTGTTGAGAGCACTCAATTCCTACCATCCTTAATTTATAACATAAACAATAAGCGTTCCCAAAGGACAGTAGAAATCTTATCTTTCATATATCCACACGCTGACTGAACAATATCCTAGAAAAATAATCAGTTAGGATCAGATACTGCATAATCTGAAATTCCAGATGCTATTTTCAACTACTTTAGCTCAGAGGTTGTCACACAAGGCTGTGTTCCAGCACTTCTGAAAATCGCTCAGTGCGTATCGTTACATCTTCCATATTCATGCAAAACGTATTTCCAACACGACCTACAATATCCCATTATTTAAGATGCAGTGTTATACACAACATAGCAGTGTAATCTTACACTCCCTATTAAGCAGTGTGTAATGCACGAGAAATGTGTTCTGCTTTGTATAGGAAGCGTTTTGAACCACCTGCTTTTGAAAACAGCATTGGCAGCTCTAATGAGAATTGTTTTTTTTATCATGTCTATACACATTGTAGAGGGAATTCAAAAGAACGGCTTGTCTAATAGTCAGACTACCCTGCAGTTTGGGTTATTAAAAAGGAGATTGTAAAAGCTATATAGGACAGCAGGAGATTTGGTTCATGTCTAGTGTTCCTTTAGCTCTGAACAATCTATCTCAGGAGGCAATAAGGAGATAGATGAAGCTTTTCTGCAATTTTCTCTTTCCCTTTCTTTCTCTGCTAATTCTAACACCTTCACTGTGAAACTGCATTAACAAACAGGCTTATATCCTTCATCCTCCAGCTGCAAATTCTCAGTATTTGCTGGAAACGCACCAATTTAGCTGCAGAAAATAATTCCCCAGACTTGATGTATGTGTTTACATTTGCTTTAATACACTTACACGGAATGGCAGATATTTGCCTCGTGGAGGATTGTTGCTTTGTTGCATTTCAGATTTTGGAGGTAGTAGGATATTACTTGAGGAATAGTAAAGACAGAGTGTGCAGACAGGTTTCTGAGTGGATGCACATGGAGAGATGGAAGCCTATTCCTTAGTGGTATTCAAAAACCTCCACAGATTTAAGCCTTTTCCACTGAGTCTTAAAACCCACAAGGGTTTGTTTTCCTGTCAGGAACAGAAGGATGTACTTTCTCTTCTTTCTCAAACTCACACTTGTAAATAGCAGGAACTTAATCTCAGTAGCCTTCCTGCTAATTCACGTGGTCTAGGGAAGGTCTGAGGACAACAAATCCAAAACAGCTGTGCCGAGGAAAAACATCCTTCTTCATTTCAAGCTGCTGAGTTGGTTCAATGTGGAAAATTACCAAGATGCTACTAATCATTCATCTAGTACCTGTTTTCTCATCTAAGACAACATTTTAATACAGTTTTGATACCTCAAATGGTAAATTCAGTGTAAACTCCAAGCAAATCCTAGAGCTGGGCTATAGTTCTAAGCTTGTCCATCCACTGGTTTGCCCTTGCAGCTGATGCTGTGATCTGCAGTTCTGGTTTGTCTCCCATGGATAAGGTGTTACTCTAAGACAGAGACAGGATGCTAAAAAGGTAAGAATATAACTCAATGCTGTGTTTGGCTATTCCTAATTAATTAACTGTTGGGCAGTAGCTTCAGTGAATAGATGGATAGGATATACAGGGCAGCAAATTGTCAAGCACTTGCAGAATTTGAATAAAGAGGGTTTCATTGAATTTGTAACTTGAATTTTAGACTTGCTCTTTTCAAGCCTTTCTTTTTAAATGGCTAAGTAACAGTTTATTTTTGAGGCTGAGAGGTCAGACATTCAAGCCTGTCATTGGCTGCCCTGAAGCTATCACATTAAAAACACAAACTCAATGCAAATAGAAAGACTGAAATTAATCAAATCTTTTGACACTTTCATGCCAAATTTTCATTTTGAGCTAGGTGCATTTGTGCTAGGTGCAAGGGCAAGCAGGGAAGCTGGCCAGGAGCATGTTGAGAGTCAATGCTGGACAAAATTCTCCTCAGTCTTTCTGCAGGTGATCTACATAGGCCTTTCCCTTGGTATCTGGACTCAACTGAACAGGAATCAGTGAAAAAAAAGGGAAGGAATAAACATGAGTGATCAGGAAGATAGACAAGATAATAAACCAGAGTAGCAATGATGAAGCTGGGGCAAGATTCAACATCAAAATAATGTGGATCTGAAGAGGAGGAGGAGAAACATTTTCAGATTTTACTGCTGTCTAGATTTGAGGATCACAATTGCTCCCTGTGGTAACACAAATGAATTCTACTGTAAAAGGTATTTGATAAAGTCTTTCATGGTCTTTCGAACAGTCTATACTATACAGAGGGTTTTTTCTATCATCTATTATTTTATTATCTTCCTTTCTGAATTCAAATTACTTTATAGCTGAGATTCTGAAATACTTTAGAGAGGCATTTAGTATTCCGAGGAGCGAACAATCCAAGAGAGCTTTGGTGCATCTTTGCATTTCCAATGACACAGGGCATCCCACAACAGGTCTCATCTGCTGCAAACTGCAGCAGCTGAACTCCTCTTTGTCACTCGTGCCCACACCTTCAAATCTTAAGGGATGGTTTGATCTGTACCACCTGTCAATAGCTCCAATGGATTAATAAAACCTTTGGTGGCACCCAAGGCTCGTGGCCATATGCCAGATTCAGCACATGTAAGGGCTATCGTTGTTATGATAAAAAAACCCCAAAACCTAAAAGAAATGGCTGTTCTCTTTTTAGCAGAAGAGGTATTGTGTGATTTGATATTCATGCTTAAAAATTCCTTTCCACCTCAGCTTTGCTAGCAAATCCCAATTGCACAAATGTTCACACAAAGTGATTGCAAGGGTTTGGAACACCACACAATGCCACTTCATTTCAAACCACAAATGCTGTTTTGCAGAACCAGCTACATTTGCATCCGTTTTTACTTACAACAGTCTCTACTTAGAACTAAGAGCCCAGAGATGTTTCGTGTCTCTAAGAAGAAATCTATGTTCTAAAACACGCCATGATGCCACGCAGGAACATGGCCCATGGTACAGAAACCATTAGAGGAAAGATGAGGGTGAACGCTATGTTGGTGTGACACACCAATTGTAAACATGAGCAGACGAACCCTCAAGAGACGCATCACAAAATCCCTCATCTCTTCTTTCATGTTTCTACTTAGCAAAGGGAAGTGCCGTTCCAAATACTGAGGATTTTCCCTCAATTAGTAGTAAAAAAAGGCCAGGTTGGATGGGACTTTGAGCAACCTGGAAGGAAGGTGTCCTAAATAAAACCTAGATGACCTTTAGAAGTACCTTCCAACCCAAACCATTCTGTGAAAGATTTTAAACAGATGCTGCTTTTGGCTATTTCCATAAATACTTGGCGAAGCAATGGGATTTACATGGTTTTAGTTCAAGAAATTAACTATATTCCTTTAAAAAAACAGGTATATGAAATGATAGTAGAGGAGGCTGCAATCCTGAATATGTAACACATAAGAAGAGTACAGCCCTGGTAGGGTTTGGTCAGCTCCCTCACACCAGCATCCCCTCCACCTCAGAGCAGCCACAGGCCTGGAAGCTCCAGGAAGTTGCTACAGATCCAGCCCTACTGAGATGCAGAACCTTTGCCACAAATAAGACATCATCCTGATGGGCTTGCAGTCCCACCCCACATCAGGATGAGATTACAAGTGGTGTGTTACACGGGGCCGCAAACAACCCCGCGGAAAGGACTCACAGATGGTACAAGCTGTGTAAATAGATCACTCCCAGATCAGGGAAACTGATTCCTGAGTGCCCTTAACTCGATTTAATATGATGTTTTGACCACCAAATCTCATAACCAATTTGTGAAAAATCCAGTATTTAAATACTGGAGCATAAAGTATTCAATGCAGTGATGCAAAATTAGTGAAAATTTGGATTAAAATGAGATGCAATAAGACTCCTTTAAATTGTGATGCGTTTTTCAACTGCACTCCATTTTTGTTCTTCCCTATTAGTGGGAATATTCACTAATGCTTATTAAGTAGTATTTTCATGATCAAAAGATCCCTTTAAATAATTTCTGCATCTTAGTTTGGCAAAATAGGAAGACTTCTGATGAAAACTTTCTATTCAACTGTTTTAGAATTAGACAAATTAGGCCTATGAGAAGAGGGTCACTTAAGTCCTATTATCTTCCATTTACTCGTATCAATAAATCATTTTCTTCAAACAGTTCTACTTCTTAGCTGAAGTAATTGTGTATATTACCAGAAGTTGACTACTATTTTTTAATGTGGAGTGGAGCTGTCTGACATTTTGCACAGTAAGTAGGTAACGAAATGGTGATTTTACCCATAACAGAAAGAATGGGTAACTCTGTCACTTATGTGTAAAGTTTTAGACAGCTAAGTAATACAGATTTAAATTAAAAATGACAGATGCACTGGCTTGGAATATAATGGGCACTGAAGTGAACCTTTATTCCTTTTAGCAGCTTACGGTTAACTCTTAAATGGACCACACATTATACTCACTTTTGAGTACTGTAAGTATTCAGCTAAATGATCAAATGGCCATTCTGTTGATGGCTGCTCTGTGCTTCAGGACATGAAGACTTCCTGACCTACTGTAGAAATTCAACTGAACTCATGCTAATCAGAGGTCATCACACAGGAAAAAATAACCCAGATGTTTCTCCTCTGAGAATTTCTGTATCAAAATCATATTGTATATCATGAAGTCAAGTGGATTTAACTTGCTTTGATTAATACTTCATAAAACATACACATGCTTCTCATCTGATTACTCTAACAGTATCTAGAACCCACTCATAGGCTCCTGAAACTGTGTTCTTTTGTTGTCTCTTGCAGGTGAAAAATTAAGCTATAGCATTGTTAATGAAGTTCTTCACCTGATATGTATTTGTGGCTAACCCTTGGTTCACTGGGGTTAATCACATGAGAAAAATAAATTGGATTTGCTTTGCCACCTTTAATACAACTATAGTATCAACAATACTACTATCTTTAATGCTATTTCATCACCTAAGGCAAGCTTTCATATCAGATTCATAAGAAAGATATCACTTTTGTATTTGCCTGTTGGGGGGGGTGTTAGGAATTCAAGATAAAAAAACCTTTGAATACAGTTATTGCCATTTCTTGAGAGACAACTCTGCAAAGATGCTTCAATGAACTCAGATTTGTCCATGGATTGTTTTTCTATCTGGATACAATACACTAACAGTTCCCAGCATACAAAACCCTTGTTGTAGAGTTAGATCAATAACCAGCTCAACAACAAGATGATGTTGTTTTGTTCTTTTTTTTAAGAAAAAAACCAACAAACTTCCGTGTGACAGAAAAAGGAACCAATGCCTTTTGTCCTTGATCAGATGGTCAAGATGGTCCCAATTTCACCAGGGTAATTGAGATCAAATTCCAACTCGTCATAAAATTCACAGACATATAAATATGATTTGTTAATCACAAACCCAGCATCTCTAACTCAGCTCTGAAAGAGCTCTTGAATGGTATTACCAGGCTATCCAGAACTGCAGAGTGCACACTACAACTTGAGTGCAATATTGGCATCAGAGGGATCTATCAACTTGAAGAGGTTGTTTCCTGTGATCTAGCATTCTGTACATCTGTGACTTTACTTGCATTTGTTCCAAAATGAATTTCATGCTTAACTTGTTTTTCTTAATTAAACTTCCTTTAGCAGTTTCTAATATGTGCATTATTAAAACTCATTAGTCCCATTCATGCCTGCCTGTCATTTTTGGCTTCATATTCATGTACCAAAGAGCTCTGCTGCTTTATATAGGAAGCAAATTAAATAATAAATATGAGAACTTGAACGTTTTATGAGTGTCAGTATGAGAAAGTGGCTGCAAGGCCCATAAGGTTTTACAAAAAAAAAGCATTACAGCTAAAGCTAACATGCTGACACATCTCTGATCTATAAAGTCTGCAGTAATGGTAGCAGTAAAGTGTTGTGCCATAGATGGGGAATTTTTCTCTCACATGAAATAGAAATAGGATATAGCACAGACTATATTTACTGTTGTACAAAAATTTCAAATAAAATTTCCCAAAAGCTTAGAATATAACACCATTAAATGTCTACGAAGATTTACTCTTTCCATCTGACTTCATGTGTAGCTCCTATTATTCAGCTCCTTGTCCTCTTTTCATTTTCTCCCACTGTCTGTGGGAAAGAGACTTATTTCAGCTACAGCAACCAGTCTCAGTCCCCCTGTGGTCATGTCCTGGTCAGGCTGGCCACGACTCCAGTGACCAGAGGGTTTTCTGACCCAGCAGCAGCATCATCTCAGGGCGACTATTTCAGAGTCCAAATTCCCCACAGAATTAGCCATCATTGTGAAACCAGTTGAAGAAACAAAAGCTCCATCCCACAATGCCTATTTAGCACAGGTTTGAGGATGTCAGAATATTCAGTCTATCTGCAAGGTTCCTCCAAACTAAATTGTCGTTTTCTCCTCATGCATATTTCTAACACTGTGTGCCTACATAACACTTTACTGCTTTCAAGCACTTTTTTGGAAACTGGGGGACGGGGTTGGGAAGGCAAAAGTTAAAGAACAACTTTAAGTTCAGATATCAAACTTAAAAGCTTCAGACAAGATGTAATTAAATCAAAATATAAAATACAACATGAATGTATTCCCCTCATTAAGTTCCCAGAACCAGTTCAACAAGTGGGCTAATGGCTTCTTTAGGCAGGATGTGATTGAGGAGATTTAGAAAACATCTTTTTAAATTGCCATTTAAGTTCTCTGCTTCGTTAAAGGAATATGAGTTACTTGAAATACAATATTTGTCAAGTGTCCTTGACCGCTTTTATGATTTTACTGTCACATGTTGCTAATTTCCAAGCATTACAACCTCCCTTAATATGGTGCAAAGACCTAACCAAGCATCAACAGAAGGTAACAGGCTACCCAAAGGCAGCACTAAAACTGATTGTGCAGAAAATATTACGAGGACGAGACAGAAGAATTCAACAAATGGGGTAAAGAGAACTCAAATTGCTTTTCTTTTAATGGCTTCATCTTTTGTTTGCCCACAGCAGTGGAAAAAAACCATGTTACCCTGCTGTATGCAGCCCAGATCTTTACCTGGCTTGGTAACCATGAGGATATTCACAGTATAGACCCTGTGCCCCCTGGTTTCACATGGCTGGTGGCCCTTCACACCACCTTTATTTTCCTAGTGAAAAGTGGCATGGTAGAGGGGGTGCACAGCAAAACTTAACATGGGACTAAGCAGCCAACTAGTCACTTTTTATCCCTGGAGAATACACAGAACATCATTAATGAGCAATTAATAGTTATGGAAACAAAGTCTGTTGGAAAACATGTGGGGTCTTCAAAGGCAGGTGGAAACATGGAGCTGAGTCACCAAGAAGCCAAAACTATTTCCCCTTGTAATTGTGATAATTCAATAGTAATTCTGGGGAATATAATGTCATCATTTGTTATTAAAATTACAGGATGTGCTCTCAATATGCAATACATGATGAAGTTTTCCCATCAGGTTCTTTTTTTTTTTTTTTTTTTGCGTTCCCTAACTCCCTCCTTCCCTTCCACACAAACTCTTGTGCAACAACTGGGCATCAGGGCAGGCATCCCCCTCTGAGTGCTTATGTTCCTTCATAATGTAGAGCTCAGAACCAGGGCTACAGCAATGGAAACTTGCCTTTAGAACAGCCTTTATTCACCACTCAGGATCTAGTTTTTATCATTACCTGTTATATTTACCATGGATGGATATCTGGGACTAATCAGAAACCATAACATTTACTGGATCAGATTGATAACTGCCCATCCTTTATTAAAAGAAATCCACAAAGGTTTCTACTGAATCTCTAGCAAAATGTCTTTTCATTATTTGCTTTCAAAGAACCTCTGTCTCTTTTTGCCCTTCTTTTTTCACTATTTAATTTTTAAATAGTTTCTTTTTCATGTGATTAAAAAACCGTAATAAATATGACATCAAACAAATAATTCAGAGCTAGCCAAGGATCTGCAATACAGCTCTACATCTCTATTAGGAAGGAATGTATATTTGCTTTTAATAAGGAAAGGCAAGCCAATCCATTACGAACTGAGACCACATCTAAGCCTCTACTTTCTTCCCTTTTCCCCAGACTCCATTTGAACAATTAGAGTGGTTTATGCTTGTGTGTATGCCAGTGGATATTAAATATGCAAACTGATAAAAAATAAAAATACCACCATTACCACGTTCAAATTCCTCCATTCACTTGCAAATCAATTTATCTGCCTACAGCCCTGTCCCAGTCTTTAAATAACCCTCCTCAGCAGACTGCTCCACCTCCAGCCAAATAATCCAGAGGAAACCCACTTTGTTAAAGATGTTTAAGTATCAACAGCTAGGATATTATCTTCTTACCCTGCTCTAGGGGAAGGGGTAAGATAACCAAGGCAGTATCAGGACGGCAGCTCTCCTCCTCGCTCCTACACTTACAGCCTTAAACAGCCTGAACCACTCTCATGGCTTTCGTTGCCACTTCAGTTAATCACAAAACAGAGGTGTTCAGCCAAATCCTGCTTCCCAGCACACTTAGCATGATTATCCTCAGCCTCATTTTTCTTCCCACAGCCTGCATATGATTCGCATGAAACGTCCAGAATAAATGGGATCTCTTTGTAGGTACCTAAGGATCTCCTAATCATTTGCTGCAAAACTGCTTTTGCAACATCACTGCAATCTGTAGCCACAGCCTGAGAAAAACGGTGTCATTTATCAAAAGTAACTAAGAAGCAGTCTTCTTTAACCCTGCATCCTGCACCAGTGATAGAGTGGGGGGGGGGGGAAGAAAAAATAACCCAACCACTATTCCCAAACATGGCTACTTAGCTTTTGGCTCCCAATCTGCAAATCTAATTTCAAAGATGCAAAAGTGGTCTGCGTGTTACAGCTGTTGAGCCCACACAAGTCTCAGTGCAGTCAATGGGAATCAGTATCTTTGAAAATCAGGGCCCTGAATAATGGGCTCTATTTTTAAATGCTCGTTTATACCATACATGGGTCTTTCTCTTGTCAGGTGCCTGTAATAAAGTACGTGCAATTTCATAAGCATCCTTTGCTTCAACTAAGCCAGCCCAGAAAAAAAGTAGGGGAAAATGTCCCAAAGCTCACAGTGCTGCTCTTTCAGCAATAACAATAGTCTGTAGATGCACCAAAAATGCTGCTACTGTAAAAAACAAACAAACAAAAAAATCAACCCAGGTCTTAAGAGAGCATGAAAAGGTTATTGTGAGCATTGCCAAAAATACATGGTTTCAGATGTGAATTATCTCTGTGAATTTACCAGTATGGTCTAGTCCCACTAAAGCTCTGGATAAATGCAAATATTGCCAGAGTGGATGGCAGTGCTGGAAAAAAAATAATTCTGAAAACAATTTCTTACACTTATGCTGAGAAAAAAAAAATCTGCTTCATTTCAAATTCACAGAACATCTAAACGTGCTGAAAACATTCACTTTGATATTTATAGCTTCTATAAGACATATTTCCATTTTATACTAGTGGATTTTTAATGCCATAGTTGTTAGAGCTAAAACAAACTGGCCTTCCAGAAAGCAAACCCAGTGTCAAACTAAAATGATATTCCTTCAAAAGGTCAGCAAATTTACAGAAAGAAATGGCCAGTCCAGATTGTGTCACCTGCATCAGCAAGAACATAGCACTATAATCAAGCTCTGGTTTGTTTTATTTAAACAGTTATTTGAATGTAATTGCTCTGAAACCATATGCATCCTTAAAACGATTCCAGACAACATCCTTTCTCCCGATTCCAAGGTAACTTTCTGGCTTTAATTATAAGTCAATTAATATTAAGTAATTTGACTGATTAATTTTAATTAAACCTGTTGAAAATTGATTTTCCTTGAGCAAGTAAAGATGATGCTCTAGTGCGATCGTCAGGAAAGGAGGATGGGGGGGGCGGAGGGATGGGGGGGGAGC
>VZRJ01012097.1:1355579-1418301 GCA_013397565.1 Ptilonorhynchus violaceus | reverse complement strand
CATCTGGCATTTGCAGAACTTAATGAACAATGTCTCTAGCATTCAGAATTAGCACAAGACAGCTTAATCTCCTTCAGTGTGGCAAACTTTGGCATTCCCTTGCTGTAGAAAGTGAGCACAGTGGTTCTCAACAAAGTTTCTCAGGCAAGATGAAAGAACTCATTAGTTTTCTGTTTCTCAGACCTTTCATTTCCCTTCCTATTCCAGACAAACAGAACCCCCAAATTTCCTAATTCTATTAATAATGATGCTATAAAATTTTTGCTGGCAAATGTTATTATTCCAGCTGAGAAATTTATTCCTACAGCTGAGAAAGGAATTCCTGCAGCCCCCTGTGAGGTCTGAGCATCAGCCAGTAGAGGGTGCAGGCATTGTGGCTGCATTCCCCACACGCCTGAGCCGGCCACTGCTGCTGCTTCAGCTTCTTCCTAACGTGGGCAAATATAATAAAGCACCTGGTTTTATGTTATGGGTCAGTTCAATATTAAATAACGTGTACAAATTGAAAGGCGTCTGTTTTTCTCAGCTTTTCGTTTCCTTTGTTCACAACTGTTCTCAGTGTTTACACTGATGCTGGGCTTGTGCTGCACACGTGGAATTCAGACTGCAAGAAAGGCTTGCAAGCTCACATGGCAAACTTAAGGTCTGTATGATATTTTCATAATCACAGGATTAAAAAAGGTGCATTTGCTACCAGTAGAAAGATTTATTTCTATTATTCACGCTTCAATCAAACAAACTTCCACTAAAATAAAATAAACCAAAACTATTTCTCTGGCATTGGGAATATTAACTTGGAAAGGTGATGTCAACTAGAGAGGGGTTGAGAGGCATTTGTGTGCAGAGGGGATGCTGCAGCAGCCCTTGTTCAAGGGGGAACTATCCCAAGGCAGTATTTGCCCCCTTCCACAGGCACCTGTGGGTCACACAGCCCTGGGTCTACAGTCCCAGGACTCCTGGTGGGCAGCCACAGCTCCACAGTGCCTCTCAGCCCGGTTCTGCCCGTGTTTTGCAGCAAGGCTGGCACAGGTGTGGACCAGGCAACGCCTGCAGGAGCACAGGGACACACCTGCTGCAGTCCAGGGTTGCACATCTGCAATTCCACCCGCACTGCCTGGTCTGCCCAACTGCCTTGGAGTCTGCTAAGGCCAAAGTAAAACACTGGATTTAGGCTGTGGGAACCTAAGCCCAGTGTTTCAATCGGTCTAAAACTCTGTCAGAGTCAGCTCAGCACCGGCAGAATAAATGAAAACACGAAGCTGAACTCGGCAACACTGAATCATAGAGGTGAGCAACTATCAAAGAATGATCACACTGCAATAATCACCAGATACAGAGCATGAAAGGGTTTGTGACAGGTGAAAATGAACACATTTGCACCACATGGAGCTAAAATTTGAGTCTAAAATGCAGGATATACGTTTCTTTTTGAGCAAGAATTTGTTGATCTAAAGACCAAAACAGTAATTCTTGTCTCTTCAGCATGTGAAAAATAACTGACAACATCTTTCAGCATTGTCTTAGGTTTGATTGCAGGTTACCTTTCAAAGATTAGACAAGATAAAGCACCTAGCATTAGCACACCTATCTGACAAAATGACATCTCAGAGTGGTTTGATAAAATATGATGGTAAATTTTACAGGTCAATAATCTCTGCCTGGTATGAGTAAAATCAGCATTGTCCACTCCTTTCCCACAGAGCTATCAGTGGTGGAAACAACCAGCAACATCTCAAGTGAAATGTCTGAAATCTCAGTGCAGCCCCTGCAGCCATCCTGTTCATCAAAGTAAGAAACAAGCTGGGGAGAGCTCATGTTCAATGATGCTCTGAGGGAAAATGATTGTCTGGCATCAGCACTGGAAGTAGGATGTGGCTGACTGATGATTTAGGATTGGGTTTTTTTGAAAATACTGGGTAAATTGAGTAATTTGGACCAATCATGGAATATATTGTGCGACACAACATTCTTCTGCCCTGCAGTCTCCCTTCTGGGAAACCTGGAGTGGTGGGGAGTGCATTTATCATGAAAATAATGACCCCAAACAGACTCCTTGAAGCCTAAGGTGGTTTTTTTTATAAGAGGGCTCCAGGGAACTAATTAGGAGGAAATAGCTCCTCAATGTCCTGAGTGAACTCCCACTGAGAAAATAAACAATTTACTGATTCATGCAACTCCAGATATCTAAAGATAGTCATCTTTATGACATGTTTTTTGCAAGTATGGAACATAGAATGGCATGCAGAGGCAGTGTTTGGTAATGAAAAAAAAGGTATATATTCAAGGATACACACTTGTCATCAATATTTGAATTTTTATCTTTGTATTTGGAATTCAGAAATACCAAAGAGGTGTATAATACTGTGTATTATTAAAAAATTAAGTTAAAAAGATGAGGTTACTTTCTACCTATTTTTAGCTTTTAAGCAATCTCCTTGCTCTGTTATGTTGCATTCATTCTTTGGAAAACAGGAGTCACAGAAGTTTTGGATGTGGACACCTGCTGGCTGTTAGGCAGCAAATGTCCTAAAATCAGCTCTGAAAACACTCAGTTTTGCAAATATTGAATCTTTGGGGCCTCCTCCCCCGAAAAGAAGGCCAAGTAATTTGATCAAGAAAGGAATAAAGTCCCGAGAATGGAAAACAGCAACAGTCATGTATTCCGAAGGTGCAGACACCCAGGAGTAACGTGGAGCGTCAGGGGGAGGGCTGGCAAGAACCGAGGGCAGCACATTAATATTTAGACTGAGCATCAGCAAAAATGCCCTGTCAGTGTGGAATCATCCTGAGGGAAGTAACTGCAGCTTGCTGCTGACAACCATCACTCTTCAGCATTTCAGGCTGGCAGCTCTGTTTCCACACCGCACGTTCTCGGCAGCCCTTTTGTTTTAGGATGAACAAAAGGAACATGTATGGAGTTGACATCGTCAGCAATGGACCAATATGAAACAGGTTTATGTCGTGAGAAGCTGAAAGGGAAAGCTTGGCCTGGATGGAAGAGGTGAGCAGGAGCCCCCAACATAAAGAGGACACGGACCTGTTGGAGTGAGGCCAGAGGAACACACGGAGATGCTCCAAGGGCTGGAGCCCCTCTGCTCTGGAGACACGGTGGGAGAGCTGGGGGTGTTCAGAAGAGAAGACAAGGCTCTGGGGAGACCTTAAAGCCCTTTCTGGTACCTAAAGGAGCTACAAGAGAGCTGGGGAGGGACTTTGAACAAGGCCATGGAGCGACAGGACAACGGGGAATGGCCTTAAACTGACAGAGGGCAGGTTTATATTAGAGATGAGGAGGAAATTCCCTACTGAGAGCGAGGTGAGGCCCTGGCACAGGTTGCCCAAAGAAGCCCAAGGCCAGGTTGGATGGGGCTTTGAGCAACCTGGTCTAGTGTGAGGTGTCCCTGCTCATGGCACAGGAGTAGAACCAGCTGATCTTTAAGGCCCCTTCCAACACAAACTGCTCTATGACTCTATGACTCACTCTGAATTTTATTAAAATCCCAGCACCTTGGGAAACACCCTGATTATGTTTCTGTGGCTTATCTTGGGGCCTTATGAAGAGCTCAGAAACACCCTGAAAATTTGGAAGGAGCCTTTAGAAAGTACTGTTGAAGAACTTGACTAGTGTGGCAGGGCACAAAGCTAAATTGCTTGTTGCTGGATATCTACAGTTAGAGCCCTGTTCTTTTAGGATCCTGAGGATATTTCTTATGGCTCATGGAGAGAGAAAAATCAGGTTTTGAGACAGCAATAAAGACTGAACACACTAGAGCCGTATTAAACAATACACACATTCAGCCACAAACAGCATCCTTTCTTAATATTTTGGTTCCCTTGTGCTTTCCACATGCTCCCTTTAAAAGGGCTTGTCTACACAAATTGTCTTTCAAGTAAAAGCAGCAATTCCTTAATATAACGTGATAATGAGCATCTCCTAGAGAAATGTGTTAAATTCCAGCTGCTCAATTCCACTCCATTCCATGCTCATGGGTTTGATTTCTTTTTCTCCTGCTCATGTCCCAACCCATCCTCTCTGCTTCCATCCATACTGGTTAGGCTGCCAGAAGTTGTGGTCAGGACCTGTTGTATATTTTTGCAGTTTAGACTTCCTGGAGCTTGTGAAAGAAACACACAAAGAGTTTCATATTGGGCATCTCTATCCCTGAAACTTTCCAAGTGCTCTTCTCCCTTTCATGTAATTGTGATTAAAATCTGACATGAACATTTTCTTCATGGAACCTTCTCAGGTCCCCATGGTCTGCACAGTTGTGACTCACAATTTAAAGCCCAGAGTGTTTCTACATCTGGTCCTTCATGCATTTATTTCAAAAACCATGGTGTAACTCAAATGCACATAAATATGGATTTGTTCATTAGCAATGCTTCCTTGCTGTAACTACAGCTACAGCACCTTAGGGAATAAAATACTTAATTCTAAGCATTTGGGAGGAACAGATTTGCAGCTGTGTTGTCTGAACTTTCTGAAAACAAAACAGTCATTTCACATGTAGTGGTCAAGCCACCAAATAAATACTGTGAATGCAAGAAGAAAACCTGATGCTCAGAAATCCATAAACTGTAAGTGGACTAAAGAACAAGGTTCTACCCTCCATTTTTCATGCCAGTTTACCCTAAACCTGCAACTACCATGTGCAAATCAAGAACTGGTGATTACCTCTGTTTTAGTTGTGGTTTGACTGTGCTTTCACAAGCTGGAACAGAGGCTTGTGATAATTAGTGATTAAATATGATTGTGGGTAAAAGTTCTCACATTTGTTTGGACAGCATCAATAACTTTGGGAAAAAACATCTGTAAGTTTTTAATGTATTAAAGCAACAAAATTATTAAGCAGAACATGAGACAGAAAAAGAAAAATAAATCTTATCCACATATTCTACGATATATTAGGTGCCATCATGATATGATCGAGAAAGGATTATATCTGTTACAGGTCAGCACAAGTTAAACTAACTTGGGCACAGTGTTCACCTAACAATGCCTTGATAGAACAAGATGTGAAATGGGACAAAAAAACTATTTATCTCATGTCCTCTTCGTGTTTGGGGCCCATGAATAAAATTGTGGGAGAAAATTATTTGATATCTGCAAAATGTTGTTCGTCACATCAGTGTTAGCATAAATTGTATCTGGTTTATAAAAGAATTTTGCTAGAAGGAAAATTTAGAGAGCTCATTCCAACTAGATATCACCTAAAAGAAGATTTATATATTTTAAGGCTTATGCCATTGTATATTGATGAAATGTGATTGCTTACAACTTCCAATTTCACCCTCCTTTTTGGGCAGTTCTCAGAAAAATGCATCCAAACCAGCAGTCATTTATCTTTGATTTAAGCACAATTTGATGCCTGCTTAATATACACAGAAGTAATAATTCAAGACAGCACAAAATGTGCATTTGACAGCCTTCCAAAAGACAGCAATGCATATTAACATTTTTGCATTTACAGGCGTAAATTCACGGGTGGCTCTCACGGTAGATGACTTGAAAAATTCCTTGCACTAATATCTTCTATACAGAGTATTCATTTGTTCAGTGTCTTAGCTGCACGTTCTTCATGCACTGTTTCTTGTAATGCTTATAGGATTGTGCTATTCAGAAACCCTGTTACTATTTACCCACACAACACCATTACCGCTTGAAACACCAAAAATATGGTGATTTGCAGGATTTTTCCACTGCACAGGTTGCAATGATTATAACAGTCTACAGAAAGTGTCTATAAAATATGACTGACAAAACTATGCCCTAGAGAGCAATGGTTAAACAATAATATACATACATAATGTCATTGTTATATTGATTTATACAGATGTGACATTACCTAGGCTTTATGTGAAAGAAAAAAGACAGCTGTTAATAAAAGGAAAAAATAGTCATAAAACATATGCAATCAAGAAAAAACCCTAAACCAATATTGAACAACATATAGACATTATTCTCCATCTCACACCTGCCTTCTGAAACATCCCCAAAGCAAGCATTTTATAAATAAAAGAGCAAACCAGCTCCTAGATCAAACTTCTTGCTATTCAGAGCATGTTTGATTTAACTTGGCCAGAAAAAAGATTTCTCTAAACAAATCCCTCTAAATAAAACATCTTTCCCCCCAAACTGTGCACCATTGGCAGTGAAGGGTAGGTTCAAGATATTAATGAACTTGTTACTGAAGGAGGATTCAAACTTATCTCAGCCTACACTGGAAATTTTTTCAAGGTGCCATAGCTTTACTTGCTGCAGGAAAAAGAAGGCAGCAACACACTCCTATACCATGAGCTGGTACACACAGACCTTGCCAAATTCGTAATAAAATTCTTGAGTGCCAAAAAACCTACACAAAATCAGGTTAAAGGCACTCTGACCACTCATTGTCACCATCAGCATATGTTTCTCAAATTGGTTTTTGACTTAAATAAAACTGAGGCCAGAGGACACCCGGAGGCCTCTGGCTCCCAAGGAAGGAAACACATCTACTGAGACAAGATCAGGTTTTGTATATTTTTTCCTGTTAAAAATACAGATCGTGTTTCCAATGATTCATAGCCCAAACTTCTCCCTTTCAGTGATGAAACGGCCAGACTGAAAATAGACTCTTGCTCAGATTAAACCCCAATGTCTTTGGGGGTTAATTCCTTAACCCATCTACAACACAGCTCTTTAAAGAAGATACTTGGTTCAAAAGGACAGAAAAGAAAAATACTAAGGGAAATATAATGGAAGATATAAATCCTTACCCTCATACAGATTTAATATTTGATTGTTCCAATGATATAATTGTGTAAGGCAAGCAAAATGGGATGAAGGCAGAAGAATGGTAAACTGAGAGGAAGAAGTTCCAAGCAGGATTTTTTTCTGCACTCCTTTTTATGGAAAACATAAATAATTTAGAACCTGTGTACCAAACTTGCACCTCATTTTCTACTGTAAGTGGTTATGTGCACAAGATAGTTTTTTATGCTGTATCAATTTTTAAATAGACTAAATTCCTCAGATTATGCAACATACCAAAAATAAGACACCAGCTTCATGAAAGCCACTGGCCTTAATGCAATAAAAACAGGCATAAACAGGATAAATTGGAACTGAGCAGCTAAATAATACATCAAGATGAAATATACCAAAAGAAACAAAGTATTTACAATGCCAGGATGCTAAATTGTAATACACGGGTATTCAGTATATTCAAAATATTGAATGGAACATGGCAGCCCACAAGAAAACAGGTATGTCCAAGTCAGTGAGGAGAGGCAAAAACTGCCTCCTCCTGGCAGTTTGGTGCTTGGAATGATCTAAGCTAGCTGCTAAAAACACTGAGTGAATCAAGAAGCAGAGAACTTTGCAGGTGAGCAGGAAGAGACACAAAATGACTGTTAGACTTTATGACAGAAACCTGAAAAATATTGCACAGTATCTGAGTTCCAGCCTGACTTCAGAGGTCAGGCACAGTTACCCTTCTGCAGTGTTTCCCAAGGACTGAGGTCACACACATTTGGCAAGTGAGGATGGCCACTGACTGCATCAAGTGTGTTGGGTGAGCAAAGTGCTCCTGTCCCTGGCAAACCACACAGCCAAACCAAGACAGAATAAATACTCCCTTTCTCCTGGCTTTAAATCCACTAGGGAGGCAGCATGGATGCTGATAGAGCCACGAAAGGGCATATAAATACTTCAGGACAGCTTCCACCCTGCACCCGCAGGACTTTATTTTAATAGTTAAACAAGTACAAAACCCAGCTGCTATTCTCCTTTGAAAGCTGCTGTGTGCCACTGACAGCTGAGATGATTTACAGGACCCATCAGAAGCTTCGGCCTGCTCTCCTCAACAGTTCCTTTTTGTTCAAGAAAACAAAGCAAAATGGGCTGCACATTTAGGCTCTCCCGCTGTCTTAAATCATGAAATAATTGTGTTGAAATTCATCACAACCTCGTGTTGTGCTTCTCTAAATATCTCAGAATTATTCTTCTAAAGTAAACCGAATCAAAGAAACCTATGCTCCCAAACAAAAAGAGGCTAATATTGATAACAAGCTTTCCTTTCCACTAACAGCCAGAACATTCCCACTCCCAGTCTGGCAATGCCTGTAAATTAAAACATCCAGCAACACTTAAGCAAGTGGAGACTTGACAGAAATTCCCATCAAGCTCTCCTTGCCAGGTTGAGAGAAGACCTTCAAAAGAAATTTGATTGGTGATACATTTCCCAGGTCGAGAGGGGCTTCATATTGTGCCCTGATGTATATTTCATCATATCATTTATATGCTTCTCCTCTAGCATCAGTCATCACTAACGACCCAGGCCTTCCTCATCCTTCACACAGCCCTCATCAGAACTGGCTCCTCTCAACATTTTTGTCCCTTTTTGACCAAGGTACTGGTTGCCATCTAAATTCATTATCATCAAAACATGACAGCTACAGAATTAGCTGCAAAAAAAGAGCAGGATGAGATTCCCAAAAGCAGAATTCTGGTCCTTGCCTGTGGTTTCAGCGGGGGGCTGAGCAGGGCTGCCACCAGATTGCAGAGGTCCTCACCTCCCAGGCTGTGCTTCTGGTTATGAGCAGCTGCTCTGAAGCTCCACCAGTGGAACTGGCCTGCAGCTACCTTTCCCTTTCAATCCAAAAAGAGAAGAAAACTTGTTTTTAATGTCCACCATCTGCAAACCTGTCACTGCTTTACTCTGCAGAACCATAAATGCCTTGTGCTGTTACTAACACGGGTCTTTGCAGGAGAGGAATAGATGGGTCTCTGCTTCTTCCTTCCAGCAGAGTGTGCCTTCCCAGGAATGCTTTTGCATCCTCCATGGGATATCCACCTAAAAGTTGCCAAAACAAACCCTCTTCTGCCTCTTCCAAGCCTTTCCCAGGTACAGGCTACACTTTTATTACAAAAAAACCTACTGGAATAGTCCAAAACTGAAAGGACATCTTAAGTTCTCGCTTCAGTCTTGCTGATCCTTCCCAGAGGAGGACACAGCTATTCTTCAGCGGTGTTTGCCAAGCCAAATGTACTTTCTATTGCCAGTACCTGTCCTGTGCTTCAATCCAAAGAGTAATGCCACCATTCCGGAGCAATTGACACAATCCGGAACAGCCGGTCATTATAAATCACAATGTCCTAATGAAGGATAAAAAGAAAAGGAACATTTATGTGGCAGACATATTTCACAGCACATTTACACTGGCATTTTTCAAAAGCTGAAAAGGTATATGGATAGAGGGTGAGGAAGGAGAAGTGAAATAAAGAACTGTGATATACTCGCAGGATGTCTGTTCTGAGCACAGACAAATTTCTGAAAACTTTTTAAAGGTCATGGTTACCAGAATTTACACTGAAAACTTGAAGGTTTTTTTTTCCTTTACCTTGCTGATCTTAATGTGTCCTTCCCCTTTGTGATTTCATGCCATGCCAAAGCTAGTTACTAAATTTCTTAGGCTTGTGGTTATTATTCAAGTATTATATTTATGATGCACTATATTACTGTAATAATTAATAACAATTTACTTCAGAGTTTCCATTAGTGTGATTGCTGACATGAAATGCAGTGCAGAATACACCACAATAATAACATCAATAATAGAAATAAAAACAAGAGGTGTAACTGTCCATCTATTTCAAGGAAGTGACACCTATTTTAACGAAAACTTGCTGGTTTTTAGCAGTATTTAACCAGCATGATAGGAAACCTCCTATAAGCATGTGAGCGTTGATGTCTGAAGAAACTTTATTGCCATGTAATTGTTTTATTTCATTTCTCCTGTGCATTCTGAAGGCTTCATTGTCACTAGTACTCCAGATAAAACTCAATAATTGAGATCCTTAATTTTTAATCTGCCTGCTTGACCTTCCTTCATACCTTTAACTGGCAGGGAACCTCCACATCCGTCATCACGACAGAAAAATGCCGTGCAGCACTTAGTGCTCTTTATTAGGCTTGAAACATCTTACTTTTCTCCTTTTTTTTTTTTTTTCCTACTTTTTTTTTTTCTGCTAGGGATTGCTCACGCTTACAGCTGGTGAGGGATGAGCAGGTTAACGACAGGACCATAAAATAAAACTCCACTTAAAGTCAGAGTAAGCTCAGAAGTGAGTACCAGGATCTCAGAGAACCTAAATGAGTCTGCCAAAATGGTTACATATGTAGCAGGAACTGCGAGTAAATCCAAGTCTATGGTCCTAAAGAGTAAGCATAATCACTATTTTATCTCCATTTAAGTGATACATTAGGACAGAAGCAACACCACTGCGTTCCTTGCTGCACAAACAGATATTTAACAGTGGTAGCATTTTATGCAAACTACCTATTAAGCTACTAAGAAAGCGCCAGAAAACCTAGCAAAGTAATTAAATAATGGACAAGTCCTGAGTTTTATTATAAGCTTTCCAAACTATAAAAGCAATGCCAAAAGATAGTATAAATTCTGTATTGTTTGAATGGACTCTTGAAGTCCTGTGCTCTAATCTACTCTTTATTACTCATCCACAAAACATCCAGCAATTTTTATTACGAGTCCCATCCATTACAGTATTAAACTTAAATTCAATATACACTGCAAGGTCGTGATCCTGCTGGTGATGAAAAGCTGTGTCTCGTACAGCCTGCTTCATTTAAGGCTTAGATCTCTTGACCTACTAAAAAAATGATCCTCACCAAAGGCACGCTCAGATGTCAGAAGGAGTAGGCTCGGCATCCAAGTGGAAAGTTTACTTAGTGTCTCCAAAAGCTTTAATTGCATGCCAGACCCGATGTATAAAGCCCTTGTGATGTTCATGTTCTGGAAGAAAACCCCTCTGGTTATCTGATGTCGAAGATAAAATTAGTCCTTTGGATCAAATAACGACAACAAATAACAATTTAAGCCGAGCTTCGTGTGCGTTGTACCTGCCACTGGCTACAGCGAGTCCATAATCTCTGGAATCACTTCAGTTTTACTCAATATTTGCTAAGTTGTGCTTCAGACTTTGTAGTACTGCACCAGCAAACGCAATAATATGAATAATGCGAGTTTGCAAAAGGTAAATAGCACATTCTGGGCTGAATATATACTAAGGGTGAAGTCAGTGTGACATAGATCTACATGTGACATCACTAAATTATAAAGAACCTTATATTCCTAATATTTGGAAAGTGTTAGGTGTTTACATTGGAAAAAAAACTCAATTCTTAAAATGTTTTCACATCTTTATCTCACTTTTCCTTACTTCATTATTCTTTTTCCTCCTACCTTATTACCTTTTTAGCATCTGAAATTGAGTGATTGCTTCATCTCTGAAGCAGTGTGATACCTTAAATTGTTTACATTTTGGTTCTGGAGCAAGCAGCCAGAATTTGTCAAACAAACAGCATAAGGCATGTGTTCTTGATGTGTTAGGTCAATTAATACTAATTGTCCCAGTCCTGTTATCTCACTGCCCGTGTCTCTTGCCACAAGCCAGATAAGGACTTCTGTGAGATAACAAACCCAGACCAGTTAGATCACCCATCCAAAGGTAGAAAATTGCACAAAACCTGTCTACTTATTGCTTAGCAACAGCTTAGTATTGCCTTAGGATCCTGATTTGCCAAGGCAGTTCTCTGTTGTAGAATCATAGAATCACTTAGGTTGGAAAAGACGTCCAAGATTGTCGAGTCTGACTGTCAACCCTGCACTGCCACATCCACCACTAACCCATGTCCCCATGTGCCACATCTACAAGGCTTTCCAGTACCTTCAGGGTTGGTGACCCCCTCATTCCAGCAGCCTGATCCAGTGCTTCCCAGCCCATTCAGTGAAGTTTTTCCTCATATCCCATCTAAGCACACACTCACCCACCAGAGCAACTTGAGACCATCTTACCTTGTCACTTGTTCTCTGGGAGAAGAGACCAAACCCCACCTGGCTACACCTTCTTTCAGGTAGTTGTAGAGAGCAATAAAGCTCCCCCAAGCCTCTTTTGCCCAGGCTCAGGAATGCATCAGGATAAATAAAAAAACCTCTCTAAGAGATTTTTCTTTTCTGTCTGTGCAGGAAGATGACCTTATTTTCCCTTTTCCACCCAGAACTCTCCTCATGGATCTATTGGATTGGTCTGATAAAAATCTTTCTTCCATCTCCAAAACTCATGAGATGGGACTCAGTTGTACCTGCATATTTAGGGACATATTTACTGTTAACCACACAATTTTCCCCTCCCTCGTATGAAGAATTACTTTCAAGTCAGTTTTCTGTGGCAAAGCACCTGCTTATGAATGGTTGTCAGGAATAAGGGTTCCTAATCTGGCCTAATGAACTAATCTGGAATAGACAGAGTCAGGCTTCAAGCAGGGATGCTGGGATTTGTAAACCACTCTGGGAATGCAAAGACACTGTAGCAAAAAAACAGCCACTGTTGACTACATTGCTCTCACTGTGAAAACAGCGGCAGAGGCCATTCCAGAAATTTAAACAGTGAGTGCAGGATAAAGAGTGCAAGACACATTTTATAAATGGAGACTAAAAAAAAAAAAAAAACATTTTCAAACACTTAGGGACAGCGTGTGACACTCCCATTGTTAGGGATGGGAGCTGAGCCAAAGTGGTTATACTTAAAGGGAAGAGACAGTTTGGAAGTGTTAAATGGAAATATTTTGTACAAAACGTGTAATTAAATTGTGGAACACTCTTTCATTGTAAAATACTTTGCCTAATAGCTTAGGAGGATGTAAAAAATACTTAGATATTGTAGACATAAGGACACATGCAATATATCATACCCAATTACTCTAATATAGTGTATTAGTCCCATTTGTAGCAGAGAAAAAAATACATCTTCCTGTTCAAGATACAGTGTTACCAACCACTGGGGTAAATATTAAAACTGCTCCCTAGAAATACATGCCTAAAACTGGCAAAGCAAACAAGAAATTATGAAAAAGCCCATTTTTCACACTTCATGGAATGGTGTAACACTGATCCTCATATGCAGAGCTGAGCCTTATGTCCTCATTAAAAAGATGTGTTTTCCACAGACAGACAAGGAAATCGAGTAAAGCACGTGCGAGTTAATTCACAGTTCATTGATGGAATCCTTGATCTGCCGAAGGTCAAGTGATTAAATCATTGACCACCTAAGCCATTAATGAGCAAAACCATGCGACTTGCAGCGGTTTAAAGCTGAGGTGACATTACAGGAAGGAGCAGATGGACAGGTGATGAGTACTGGCTATGCTTTCTAGTCCACAGAAATAGGTGAGGGGGGTAAAAATAACAAAAATCCCCCAGCAGTAACTTACAATTATTTGGCAGCACAGAATGTTTGAAGAGAGCAGAAAAATACAAAGTGTAGGAAGGCAGGAAAAGGTTGATTTCTCATGACAGAAAGAAGGCAAAGCTTGCCCTTCTCTCACACCAGCAGCAGCTTAGTGACACCTCATTATTTTGGAAGTTGCTACTACAAACATCTCTACCAAACATCCAGTGACTGAAGCACCTGCTTCCCCTTTTGCCTTTATCTCTGCAAAAGACACCGAGCTTAGTAGATTCTCTTTAGAGTCAGGTGGGCTTTTTTTTGTCTTGTTTTATACCAAAAAAATCATTTTCGGGGGAAAAAAACCTCAAAATAGCATATCTGAAAAAATAATAGCACTAGCAGCTATCAAATTGCAGTAACACAAACATTCATGAGCAGAACAGTAGGTCTGTCTCAGGAATCGGAACTGTTAACATTTCTCTACAAAGACATCAAAGCTGTTAATTTAATGGTAACTTCAAGTTCTGAGGTGTCTTGTTTTCAAATGTTCATTACATTTCACAAAGCAAGTTAAAGTTATTCTTCCTTTCACTCTGCACATGATACTTTACAAGAGTAAACACCAAAATTAAAGCAATCTCCAAAGAGATTTCAGATACGAATCTCTGAACACACTCAGTGACCTGTCATGAAAGTGCAGCAGACCATAGGAAAACACAGATCATTGGTGACAACAGTGTAAATTTGCTCTCTCTGCTGAAAGACATAACATTGGCTGTAAAAATGAATCATTAAGATCCCCCAGAACCTCAACAGCAAAAAGGAGCTTTGAAATGTGGGAAAGAAATGCCAGTGTTATCATGAGTTGTACTTCTTACTTGCTAGATTTCTTTTTTTTTTAATTATCTACTTTACAACTAAACTTGATATGATTCTGAGTTAGGAGCAAACTTCGCACTGTTCTGTATTTTTCATAGCCAAGAACTGTGGCAAAGTATTCCCAGATGAGAGAAGGCTGCTTGCACATCAAGTTGGGAGTAACCCATACTCACTTTGCACTAGCAGAAAACTCCAACATTAGATGAAAGACAGTGGCTAATCTAATCCCAACAGAAGCATGGAAACTGTCCTACTATGAGTGAACTCTGATTTCAATAAAAAAATAAATCTGCTTGCTGCTGTACCCTGCCTTTTATTTAAAGCTACCAGGATTGAAATCACCCAGAATTACCTTAGGTGACTACGGCAATTTTAGCTGTAGTTCACATGCAACAGATATTATTTCATGATTTAAGACAGCAGGAGAGCCTAATGTGCAACCCACTTTACTTTGGTTTTTGAATAAAAATAAACTGTTGAGAAGAGATAGCATTTCCTTAAAGGCTCTTGTGAATTTAGAAAGCAAGCCATGTCTGCATACCCAAAATATTCATTAGATTGTGCGAAGAAAAAAAGTGGAAAAATAATGGGCTTTACAAAGGGTAGATTTCGGGGAAGCGAGTTGAAGAAAATTGATGTGAATTAAATAGAGTCCAGAAAATCAAGTGTAGTAAAGGAAGGATATTACTGGCTATGCTTGTTCCAATAAAACATCTACAAGATGTGTCACAAATGAGAACTGGAGCCGGTGTGCAGAAGCAAAGGATGAGGAAAACAGTACCAAGGATAAAATGATGGTGTTAAAAGGTAGAAAGCATCCAGAATACAGGAGGATTATGTAAATTATAACAAGAGCCTGAGGCAATCAAAAATACTCGAGAAAGCCAAATTGAAAAATGAGCATCAAATAGTGCAAAGCATCTCAACTAATACCAAAAGATATTTTAAGCGTAATTATACACCCGGCAACTGACAGGCAAGAAAGGTGATGGGAGTGTAAAGGAGCAGGAATGCTATACAGCAATTATTCCTGTACCTATCTCTAAAACTGAAGAGGGCAGACAGTTGCTCAAGACTCACCACACAGAAATGATGGTGAGGAATTAAAAGAAAAGGTGATGATACCCAAACTGTCAATTAACTGGATTGTTGTTCTTAAAAGCGGTAAGAGACCCGAGCTGAACAATGCTCATCTAAAAGTACCACGTGAAGTAAGCACAGAAATTGAAGAAGGTGTAATGAAAATTTATATTTAGTACCATCATTTCAAGAGACTGGCATGGGGCCAGGCAGACACACAGCAAGAAATTACCAGTCAGTTCATTTCCCATTAGTTGTCGAGCAAGTCTTAGACAACCATTAAAAGGATCACACTGGGGCCGGGGAGGAGGGGAACATGAAAATTCAGAGCATAATCAAGGACAGCTAATATTGTTTCAGGTCATGCCTCAGTAACTGAGATTTCATTGAGCCTATTACTGCCTAGCCTGGCAAAGGGGTGCAGTAAATGTCAAAGATGTTAGTTATTTAGACTGTCAGAAAACATTTGACAAAGCTCCACATCGAGGAGGAACCGAGCAGCGTTATAAACCAACAGACAATAAGCTCTCTCATGTGTCAGCAAGTTCTAAGATTTTGTTATTAAGCATGCAGTGCCACCACAGAGTTCGAGGTGTTAGAAACCAACGTAAAAGCAGGCAAAGGAAAATCAACACTAGAGCAGGTGTGACTAAAGGAAAGGTTACGGATTGGATACGCTTCACGGGAGTGAAGAGCTCCTCTGAAGTCACCCTCCAGGGGAATTGAGATCCAGGGTAATTAGAGCTGCATCATCTTGACAAGTGGATCCAATTAGTTACAACCAGGATGCAGAGGTGAAAAGAGGACAGTGGGGATCACAGTGGTCCTGGAGGGAAGTAATTCTGGTTGAGTTTTCCACTGGTCCTGCGTTACCTGCGGGAATCCAAACCTTCCCTTTCCGCATGGATAGAGACACATCTGGACACCCTTCCAGCACCAACCATTGGCACACAGGCTCTTGCCTTCAGGAAGGTATGGACAGGTGCCCTTCTTGATGATGGGATAATGGATTTTGGCTGTTCTTCAGGACAAACCATTTTTAGGCTGCACTAAATAAGGACTGTTTGTACCTTTGAGCGCTGCTGACACCTGTAGGCTCCCTACCCCTTCGTGCTGTATTGTTGCAGGCATCCAGAAACAGACTTCAACCACTTACCTAGCAGAAAACCTATTTTCCTCTCCACAAAAGGCTTTTATGCATGACTATCTGCACAATCACAGCGATTAAATATATTTAAATCCCTTCCCTGAGTTTTTCAAAGCCCTGGAAAGGCAAATCTTGCAGGAGCCCTCTAAGGCGCCTCCTGACTTGCACAGAAGCTGCTCCTGGGTGGCATTTTAGCAGTGCTCTCGCTTGTCTCATCAGGGGCAGCTTGAAAGGCAGAATGTTTTATTCCTCATTCCCACTCACAGTCTCTGTGGCTGCCTTGGGAATCTGTGGGGTGAGGGACCACGGGCGCCAGCGCGTGAGTCACCCCGCTCTGCAGAAGGGATGTCAGCAGAACAGCAAAACAAACGGAAGAACGGGGAGAAATGTGAAATAAAGTCACATCTCCCTCCCCGAGCCCTCCCCGCAGCGAGAGCTGGCTGTGTGTGACAGCCCCCTTGGCACTCCTGTGCTCCCTGCCCTCCCACCCAAACCCTGCGCAAGGCCATCCTTCCCGGCTGAGCTGCCTGAACGTTTTCCAGGGCTACAGGGGGAAGAGGGAGGGAGGGATTTGCCGTGGGCATGAGCCAGCCCGTGGGAAGAAGGGGGGAAGGAGGGAGACACGCTGTGTTGGAGACAGCTGGGAGATCCCGTGCCTTCAGGGGATGGGGATCAAAGGAGATGGGGGCTAAGCAAGGGAGCTGACAAAGAGAACTCCCTCCAGAAAATATTAACAGAAAATGAGAAGGGGAAAAAAAAAACCAAACAAAACAAAGCCTTGGCTTCAGCATCACTATGCATTTGCTTAAAAGTTGTGCTGGATCCTTAATTCATGGCAGAGAAATTGCAGCGTTCCTTTTTCATCCTGCAGGAAGCTGAGAGAATATTTCAGGTAATCCTTTGGTGTGTGGTCTCCTCCACACAGCATTTTCTGATGCTCTTGGGCAAGGACTCTGAGTAAAACAGGAAGCTTCCACAGGTACAGGTTATAACTGCTATCTAGGAGTTAATATTTCTGTATACAGATTAATGTGTCATGTACATGATCCTGCTTATGGATAATGACTAGATGTGACCATTGATCACACTGGAATATTGGCAAAATTACTGTTTGGAAGGGCAGAATCGGGGACAATGGACAGCTATCACCAAAACAGTCCCTAGGATTGTTGTATTATTATTGAGAAACTGTCTTTGTGGAAAGAATTGCAAAATATATACCAAAAAAACTGAGGAGCAAGAAGTTTCCTTCAAAGGAAATTTGAAATAAAAAGGTGGGTGGTGAAAGTAAGACACAACAGTGTTTAATGCAACCAGGATGGGCAGATCTTCAGCTGCTTAGTTTATCTAATTCCTTTGATTTCCTCTAAGTCATTTACAGAAGCCAAGCCCCTTGCTTCACAATTTTAGGTTATAGTCTGATTTGATGAGTGGTTTTCCTAAACTTGGCTCAACTGCTGGGACTTGCAATTCGTAATGAATCAGGTCTGCATTCTGTTTTAAGGTCCTCTGATTTTTTTTTATTATTATTTTATTTTTCCTGAAAGGGCAAGCGAATAACTCAAATCCCATGACAGGTTTATTGCAGAAAGAAGTGGTAGTATTTGCATCATAATTTTTTTTTTCTTGGAATGCGGTAAAGTACTATAGAAGAGTGTTTAACTCATTTCTTTGGCTGAATTAAGTAGAGAAAAAGAGCATGTTGATTTATACATGGGTAGGTTTTTTCCACTTCATTTTATTTAGAACAAAGCCAAGTGAAAAGGGAAGTTCATAAAACAGTGTTAAAACAAAACAGCCCCCTCCCCCAACACTTCACAAATTCCAAGATTTGCTTTTCCCAAATACACTGTTTTATCACCAAAGTGCTGTGTAATGGATTGCAGTAATAAAATTATTGCACTGGAATGATCTGGTTTGCATAAGAATTCTTAAGCTTTTCTTTGGCTTTTCAAAGAATATATGAAAGCAAATTAGGAATTAGCTGCTAGGTTTAAAATAGTTGAGTGTGTTAACAAAAATGCAGATGTGTAATCCTGAAAATGTATGATAATTTAACATAAATAATTCTTGAATTAATTAGAGGATTTACAGGTTTGTCTTATGTTCTTTCTGCTGGCTTTTCTTTTTGAAAGCATGACTCAGAACAATCATCCTACACATCCTGGCACACGGAGCCATAGGGGTGGGTTTGGTGCACACAGCTATTTATAGGCAAAATTTCATATGTTTTGGACCTCCTCAAGCCCCAAAATCTAACACATTTTTAACTTAAGTAGCACTCATGGCTCTACAGTCTGGTCACCATCCTTAGAGCCAAGTATTGGATAGATCAGAAAAATCTATTCATTTACGCAGGTCTTTAATTGGCCCGAGATGATCTTAAGAAATGAGGGGCATGTCTCTTCTCACTTTGAGCAGAATGTATGGATTCTGAAGTACTGTTAGTCCTTGCCAAATTGTGTGTGTGTCAGAGGGGAAGGCAAAGAGAAGATGGACATTTTTTAATGTTCATAAGATCTGGATGTAATTTTTGACTGTAGGACAAAAGCAGTGCCTCATTCAGCAAGATGACAAAAGGTTATTTGGCACCTGGCATAAAATACACTTCTTGCAAGAACCTGGCATGAACACCAAAGTGATAATGAGTAAAATGTCAACGTCTGTGCAATAAAATCATTGATGCTGAATGTTAAACAATCATAAACAGAATACTAAACCTTCTAAGAACATTATTCCTCTTCTGTGAACAGCCAAAAATTAGTCTAACCTAAGCTGACATCTTCTCTGATATTAAGAAAACAAACAAACCTAATGTCCCAAGACCTTTACAATTACCTTTAATGTCCTAGGACATCAGGTAAACTGTAGGAAACACATACTGCCACTTGTTAATGAATCACACGAGATAAAATGACATCAGTTCAGTTAATGGATACTGTTCCTTGCCAAACCTATGGCTTTAAATTTAATTATAGTTGAGCTTCATCAATCATACAGCAAAAGAACATGGTGATGAAGACTTGAACTCCAAGATCAGCCCTTAATCAACAGGCATTTGCCTCACACTCATCTAATACACTTGCCTGCAGAAACCATTTCGTAGAGAAAAGGGAACTGTGATCTGTGAAGCTTCGTGATTAATAACTGCATTAGGAGAATTCAGCCCTTGCCCTATAGCTGTAGCTCCTCACCACAAATACAGATTAAAACACAATGTTTAGGCTCCAACCCAAGAGTTCTCTGATTTTACAATAGCTTTACTCTTTTGCTACTAAACCATGTCTCTGTGGTACGGTCACTTTTCCTGGTTTCCCCATCCACAGAAAAAGTGGCTGGTGTAGTTCAAGATCTTTCATGGGATTGCAACCATTAACATTTATATGTTTGGTAGATTAAGGGGTCCTGAGATGCATGAGAAAAGTTCCATTCCCATCATTAGTTTGGATTAGCGCTTCATAAGGAAAATCTCCTAACTGTAAAACATTCTTATTTCCATGTAAAATTCACTGACAGAAACATTGGGTTTCTTCTCCTACCTTCCTTTATGTAATTGCATGACAGGAAAAGAAATAGAATCTAAAAAAAATAAAGTTTATTAATCTCTGCATGTTATGATATAAACACAGAAAATACCTGCCTGCAATTTATTGAGTCCAAAATCAGATCATGGGCAGGACAGGTTATCCTTAGACAAACACTGAGGAATTAAAGACTACCCTCTTTCCTAGACATCTCCTCTCTGATTCAGAAGTGGTCCTGACAGCCATGGCCCTCAAACCTCTCTGAGCAGGCAAATACTCACGATGGAAAATGCTCTTCACATGACCCCATGTCTTCCTCCTCCCCATTCAACACCCTCTGAGGTTCCTATTCCTGCTTCCATCCCCAGCTGCACAGAGAGGGGAGTGACAATCTGCAAGTGTTCTTCAATAACCACGTGTATCCACAGAAATGTACACATTGCCTCCATGCAGGTAAAGCAAAAGTACAAATCTTGTTGAATACTCGGCCAATATTTCTACTGACCACAGGTCCCTGCTCAAGCAACCATGGGATTCACTGCAGGACCACTCCAGAATGCAGCCACTCTCATAAAAGTTTTTATCTTCTTAGCAGTAGGTTTTTTGATATTACTCCTCTTCTCGTATATAATTAAAAGCACATTGCCTTGATTTTTAATAATTAGATGCTAAATTGAGAAGTGTCCACTTCCCCACACTTAGACCACAGGGAAAAAATTAGTGAGAAGAGTGTTTTTGTTTTCAAAAGATATTTGTATTAAACCAGCATGCAGCAACCACAAAAATGTGCTCTTTCATAAGGGCAATGGCTAGGTCATTATGCATTTCTGAAGAAAGAGTCATCAACTGGGAGCTGAAAAAGTTTAAACAAGCAGCACTTGTGGATGTCACTTCTGCAAAACTTCATACCAAAGCAGTGTATTGTATTTACAACACTAACTAGTACTTAACATGAATGCCATAAATCCAAAAGCATTAATTAATCCTCACTATTTTTCCTGAAAAATATGGGGTGTTAGCTCCTTGACAGTGAGAGAAACTCAGATTTAAAAACTGTGCTGAGACTGACTCACGACAGACAGGTCTGAGAAAGTCAAAGCCCGCTGAATTTCTCAGGCCATCTCTTCTAACACCCAATCTCTGGGAAATGGATGACCATGGAGCAGCTGTCTCCAAATCTCACACTGTACCACACAAGAGAGGGACACTGGTCATCTGGGCTTTGCTGCATGACCCCATTTTGCAGGAACATTACCAAAATCTCCATCCTTCCCATCTGCCAAGCCACAGGGGTTGCCCAGAGCCCAACCCTCAGCCTGTGCTTGTGTCCAAATAATCTGAACAAAAGGCAAATTTGGCTGGAGTACAGGCATAGTCAGGGATAAATAACCAGGTATCCAAAATCACAGGTTCAAAAACAACCAAAACAGTATCACAGAAACTTCAGTATTAGGATTCAGAGTGACCACACTGCATAATTCTGTGTTTAATGCAACAGTGATGATGGTTAGCAAGCAAAGACTGATCAAACCCCAGATAACTCTTTTATGCAGCTTTATTATGTTTGGAGCAGATGGGACACTCTGAAATTTATTCAAAAAAATATTGTTTTAATCACTAAACCTTGTCTGTCTCTGGAATACCGACACATTCAAGAGAGGGGGAAGAAAACCAACAAGCATAATGTAAGCTGCACAAGATCAAAAGAAAGCAAGAGTGCAATTAATTTCATCCATTTTTAGAAATAATTGTCTTTGCACCTTATCCAAAATTTAATGAGCATTACTTCTCTAGCATGGAAAAAAGCTTTGTTCTTTTGACTTAATTGATTTGTAAACGCAGTAGGAGAAGTGTATCTGAAGTTCAGTAACCTTGATAGTTGAAAGAAATGGAGCATTCAATGGGTGTAATGCACAAGACTGCTGCAAACCCTGGAAATGTAACTATGGAATTGATTTCCTTTCACTGAAACTCATAGGCAATATGTGTGTTGCACAATTTCAGTCATATTGCTTAAATAACCTCTTTTTACAATTATTATTTAAAATCTTTTTTATTCCCTCCTTGCTGCAGAGCTCTTCATTTTCCAGAACTTCATAGCATACAGGGGTTTTCAGTGACAGAAAATCAGTGAGGACTGAATGGCTGGCAGAAAGCATTTCCCACAGGAAAGGAGACTGGTATCTTCTGGATGACAGAAAACAAAGACTAGCCAGAATTGTATACATTGCATCACAGAGGACTGGTTTGAATGTGGTCAAAGGGCCATGGGTCCAATGCACCAGAAACACAGAGCCAGGGCAGCAGAGGAAAGAAAGGAAAGGCTGTGGCTGCTGTCTAAAATGAAGAAAATTATTTTCGTTTAATATCTTAAGGCTGGAAGAAGCCAGGTTTACATTTCATTTTTGCCCCTTAAGGGAAGATTTAGCACAGTATTGTTCAGTATGTAAATTCTAGTTACAGCCTAATAAGATTCCTACAAAATATTCTGTTAATGCTAAAGGCTCTGTTCTGAGATTGTACTTACATATGTTGCTTATCTTTTTCTCATCAGGGCTCTTTTATGCTCCTGGATGAGTTTCTCAGCTGGATCATTGTAAAGTACACAAATTATGGGATTGCTTACCTGCACTTCTAGGAGATTAACTCACACGTCCTACCACCACCCACCTGGAACACGAAACACCTTTGTAAGCCAACGTACAAATCCACTTAATCAGCGACCCAAATGTGAAATGCAGACATGGTATCACGTATAATGCTGGTATAAATATCACCTCCTCGCCTCCCCACTAAATTCTGCAACATCAAAGCCAGCTGATCTCTTGGAATCGTTTATGGGAGGCCAGGGAATAGCACAACCATCTCATCTCTGCAGAGCTTTCAGCCCAGAGAGGTGGTGTGATACGAAACTTCAAAATGTCCCTGGAGGGAAGTTTGCATTACAACCTGCAATGCTTCATTACCACGTGTATCACTGTAATGAGGAGCTACTTATAGTACTGAACTTGCATTATACACAATTATATATGCACCATGCAGATGCGGATTGTAGGATTGCACTGCAGAGCTTAGGTATCTATTTCCTCTCCCAATTCGCTTTTACCAGTATTTGTACCTCAAGCAGAAGTGAAAATCAATTTTGAATCGATGCTACTTAACTTGGACTACAAGCAGTTCTGTTTTAAAAATTATCACATCCAAATTTCTACATGATACTACGATTAGCAATGCTAAGATATAATGTTAAAATATAAATGTCTGATAACCTATTAAAATCCTTTAAATGTTCATTTGAAACTATACTGAACCAGTAGTGCCTCACAAATCTTAATGAGCTGAAGAATATCCTCTCATTCAGATTAATTCCTTGAATGTTGGAGAAATGGCTATGAGCTGCAAAGCCAGCAGGCTTCCTCTTTCAGTTTATGACAAGAAACTACAGGGAAAAATATGTCATCTATTAATTCAAAAATTTGGAAGAAGTGGTTCCAGAATATCAAGCAGGTAGGTAGAGTTCCCGCTGTACTCGTTAGGTGTTCAGCCTTTGCAGAATTCATTTCCTACCTCTTTAGTCCAATTTGGCTCTTCTGACAACTGTGCTATGCATGCATGGCCATTTTTTAATATCAGAATACCATGGAAATTCTGTCAAACAATGACCAAAAAAACCCTAATTACAATCAACACTAATAGAAATCTCATTTCTTACTAATAGGTAGGTAACCCAAACTAAATTTTGGAAAATCTTACTTTTATCAATTCTTAATTCATCTCAGTACTCTTAGGATAGTTTTATGCAACTAATTAAAATCATATTTTATATCTTATCATCAAAATTAAATTTCTACTCACATATGGCATGACAGAACTGGAGCAAGAAGTTAATCTACAGAATTAAGTTACATTATTCATCATTTTTAACACCTTAAAACTAAAATAATACAAATTGTGTTAGGACTGTAAAATTAATATCCTGAGTAATTGCATGCAGAGTTACATACAGATAGATGAGTATGAGCATGTGCTATGTATTTCTGCTTAAGCAAAATCAACTCCATATTTAATAAAAGATATGGCTTTTGAAAATCACTTTTTTTTGTTGTTCTAATTATTAGCAAGTCTTTCTGTAAAAAAAACAACTAAATATTACAACTGAATTTTTTTTGCATATTTATAACTTAGTAGTTTCAACTTAAATCCAGGGGTTTAAATCACTCTCATTTGTCAGCCAGTGGAAAATCTATCCATGGTTTCCTCGTTGGGATATTGCACGGACCATAATTTTCTGTCAGGAAGGTAAATCTGAGAGCTTGGGAAAGCGCCTTTCTGAAAATGGGTATTTGGAACATGATTAAAGTACATAAATACTGACTTATCCTGTCGTTTTCACAAGATGTACTCCTTGTTCCCAAAAGAGTGGGAACAATCCTGGCTCTTTCCAAGCTCTGTGACCCGTGTCAGAGAGACCTCCAGGTCTGCCAGCCCATTACGGGATTCACGGTGTGGGGGTGGGACTTCACTTTGCTGTCCTAAACAGCGATGGCTTTTGGGCGTCCCTTCTCCCTGAGCCACTGGCCAAACACACTCCTTGGACACTAGTCCCTTCCAAAGTGGAAACTGCAGGAAAAATGTGCCGAGGAAGTGGTGCCAAGCCCTGGCTAAGGGTGGGGGTGAAGCCTCCCTGTGCCATCCTACAGCAGCTCACGGTCACCTCTGCAGGTCCGGGAGAGGAAGGCACCAGCCACACGTTTCTGCTTGGAAGGGGGAAAAAAAAACCCCAAACATCTCTAACACCAAAGCCACACATAAATACTTCATGCAATCATTTTATCTGTGCATCTGCAATCTCCTCTCACAAGCCAGCGTGTTTCATCAACAGGGTTTTGTTCTGTCCTCTCCATTCATCAGGGGAGCGTTGGCACGTTGGCTCAGCACTGGTACATCCTGGCTGGGTAAAGGGAAGCGCTTCTGGCACGCCGGCCCCAAATCTATCACATTTTTACTGCCCCAGGGATGCTCTGTGAACAGAGCTATGAGGCTAAAAATATTTTTAAAACTAATAAATTAGCAAATTTTCCAAGTGAAGGTGGCCCTTATTTTCCCTAACTTATAGGAGACAAACTGGCGAGAGAAATGGGTAGAAACACAGAAAAAAATTAGCTCTAGAACACAACTATTTCCCCAAGTATTTAGTACTAATTTACCCTAAAATCAAAGCTAATTAATATATGCTCTCTAAATACACTTATTTTCCAGTTATGTTTGATTTTTTTTTTGTGGAATTTTGCCTCACTACAACTTTTACTGTGCTGCATGTGCTCAAAATAGATTAAAAAATTGCTGCCTTCTGTATTTTAAAGATATAAGAAAACTGTATATCAGGGAAAAAAAAAAAATCCACCTAACAGTGAGGCCTAATATGCTGTGAAATAATCTTGCAAGGAAATGGCAGACTTAAAATGAAACTGGAAAAAGCATAAGTAGCATAAAACAGAGGAATGGTCCTGAAAGAGATACACAAGATGAATTAGGTCATCTTTTTATCTCTAAATTCAAGTAAAATATCAGTGAGAATATAAAATCCAGTAATTCTGCACACAAATGTCATGTCATATGCAATATAATGCTTTAATCCTATTATGTCTAAAATTTAATTGCAGTTTTTCAGAGAAATTGAGGGAGGAAGAGCCCTTGGTGTACATACAGATTAGATCCAGTCTCCACTCAAACAAAGCAAATAAATAGGCCATTCAGGTCTCAGTTTAACAACCCACATTAAAAGATAGGCATGTTTTCATTTGGAAACTCCAAAGAGTGATTCTGGCTTTTTAAAATGCAAAAAAGACATCGCCTATCACTACAGATGAAATAAAATAACAGATGAAATTAATACTTGGGAAATGGTAGGTTTGATTTCTGTTTCTCTGCAAGGCAATTTTCATTTCATACATATCCAATTAATATGCTCCATTTCCAATATGTGGATAAGTTGTTCTACTGTAGCTGAAATTTCCTTTCAGCTGTACTTTTGCTAAAGAAAAGAAAGTTCCAGTAAACATTGGGGCACATTGGCACTGATAAAAATTGCCATCATTTCATTCACATCATCACAGCAATAACAGAATAGAGCAGCTGAGGATGAGCTCCATAAACTCGTGTTCAAAGCTCAGCAGAAGGAAAAGGAGCAGTTCCCACATTTGTCTGCTTTCCATTAATGTGAAGCTTCAGCTGAGGAGCTGTCGGCGGCTGTGAGCTCACGATGTTTCCAGTCTGAAGGATCCTCAGCTGATTTTTAAGCACTACTGAAATAAGCAGGATTTACAATAAAACTGGCCAATTCTGCTTCTTCATGCCTGTAATTGTGATTTTTTTTTTTTCTTTTTTTTCTGTGGAGGGAAGGTAACAGGATGCTACACAGAATCAGCATAAGCTGGAGCACCCACACATAGATATGGATATATATCCGTGTGCATCTCAGGGCTTTGCCAGTGTTAAATATCCTTACTTCACAAATTTAAAAAATTTCCATATGAAATCTTTGCTTATTTGGGCACCCCAGAAAGACATGAGGATGTGAGGAAGCCGGGTCTCAAGTGCTGTAAGGCAACTCAAGTTCTCCATTGAGATTTTTGTGACATGTATGGTTCACTGACATAACAAACGCTGAGGCACCATATAGAGCATATCCGGCCCTACAAGGGAAAAATCCAGGCAGGTTCATATCAACTTTCTGTTCAGTGACCTCTTTCAGTTTTCCTGTTTCTTGAGCTCCTCTGAGATGAATCCATCCACCTTTTTGGCAAGCTGTGTCAATTTTTAAATGGCTCTCTTTACTTTTCCACACCCACAGTCTGCCCATCTACAGAAAATGAGAAATTTTCCCTGTGGTACATCCAACTCCAGGGATATAAATGCTCACAATATAATGATATAATTATATGAATAGCGGATCTGACTCTTACCATATCTTTCTCATTACCTTCCTACAGACAAATAATAGATTTATGTCGTGGAACACACAACATAGATCCCAGAAGTTTAAAAATAACTTTGGTTAATATTTAATAGGAATAATTTGGTATAAGAACAGCCTAAAAAATGCTCACTCTGAAAAATGTATTGTGCAAGCATTGCTAGGGGATACTTTTTTTTTTTTTTAAACGAAAGAAAATACCAATCTCCTTTACTTCAGGTGATAAGAGAAGACAACAGTAGAACTGGAATAAGATGGTCATCTGAACAATTCCACAAAAAGATCTGGGGCCAAAACCTACACCTAGTTGGTTATTTCAGCCAGGAAACAGTGTTGGCCAGAAATCTCAGAACAGTCATTCAAATCTGACAGCACTGCCTTTCAAGAAGATTGCAAGAGGTTAAACATTATCTATTGGACTTTTGAGAGGTATTTAATTTACTCAAATATTATAGATATAGCCCCCTCAAGGACCAACAGGATTATAAAGATCATGTTAAATCAGCTAAAATACACTAAATTTACAAATTCAGTAATCACAAGAAAATAGAGATGATTACTCTAATAAGACATGTTTGGCTAAGGCCAATAATTAACAATGATAATTGCCTAAAACTTCTGTTTAAAGAGGGAAACCAAGATCTGTTGATGCTCCCTTTTGGAAGGGAACAACAATTTGAAATTCAATTTGAAACTCAATTGTGAACAGACCTGAAATGTCTATCTTTATTTGGAAGTAGTATTGCACAGAGAACCCAGTGCATGCTGAAGTTAGATGATTTGTTTCAAGCTTCACTTTGTCTTCTATTTAGAGCACAGAAAAGCTGGAATGATCTGTAGGTACAGCAGACAATTATTTGCAACCCATCAGCAGGGTAGAGTCCCGGTTTAAAACGAATTAAAAGCTCCCTCTTGAAAGCTGAATGTCACAAAACATAATTACCATGGTATGTGTATGCATTAGATTGCTCCAATTAAATTTGTAAAAAAAATAAAATCTGTTTAAGAAACAGTTTCAGGTATTTCAGCCATTATTCATGAAAATGCAGCGCTTCCCAGCATTGTGGCTTATCAAGTATAAACTAGAATCCTACATTTTAAATGAAATGATCTGTAAAAGTTGCTATCTTTGTGAACATGAGATATTAAATAATTTCAGAGAGGAATGTGTGAATCAATTAGATTCAGCAAAATAGGTTCTGGGTGTGTGGATATTGCGGATGCACCGAGACACCGTGTCAGAGAACAGTGCTGACTTCAACATTTTCCTAAACAAAGCACTCAACATCCCTGCTAGGAGATATATAACTTCATTTATACCTAAATGCCACAAACCCAAGGATATTTAGATTAATTAGCTATGCTGCCTACAAACATACCTCTCAAGAAAAAATTATTTGTCCAAAACCGTATTTCTGTAAGTAAGTTTCAGATAAAATTGTTTCCTACACATTTTCCCAAAGGAAAGCTTAGCTATCATAAATTATTATATTGTTAAAAAGGTCTCAAATAAAACCAAATTATAATATCTCATGCTGCTCATCCCTTGGCTTCCATCCCAGTACAGGGTCATGGCTCTGTACTGAAAACACAGTGGGATAATAAAACTGCCTGGAGATAGTAAAATGCTTATTGTACAGCAAGCAACTATGTAGGACTTCTCCTTAAAGAAAAAATAATAATCACTTGAATTTACTGATGGAAGATTCCAGGGATGAAGTCCTCACCTACAATGAATTGCACAAAGGTATCAAAGGCAACACCATTAACACTGTTATCACAGTTCATATTAAATGATCTGGTTATAATTATAAGGCTGCCCTGCCTCTTGGAAGAAAAACATTGTCTCATGGCTGTGTATAATTCATATATATTTGTTCAGATGAAAAAAAAAGACAACTAAAAATTTTAATTGCGCACATGAGACAGACCTGTGTGTGCAGAAGTTTTGGGAGCTGCTCCCAGATGTTTATAGTTTTTGCAGTGTTTTAATACTCCTTTTAGTATATTCATGTATATTAGATACTGGAGCACTGTATTTAGCAAATAAAAAACCACTCAAATGCAGAGCATTGGCAGCGCAGTACTGTTGATAAAGCAGTGTTATGAATGGTTAAAAATGGATGTATCCTGCTCTACATCAAAAGAACAGGCTGAAAATCTCACTCCACCGGAAGCAGAACCATTACCTTTGCTCTGCTGCCTGTAAAGGGCTGTAAAGTGAGGAGAAATTATCTCCTACTGCCAGAAAAGTGCACCAAACTCCTCCTGTGGCTTTCAAGGCCACTGATCTTGCACTGGTACTTGATGGCAACATCCACTCACAGGGCCTGGCCAGTGGCTCGGAGGGTCGGGACCTCAGTGCAAGGTGAAGATATAAATGTGATTCACAAGAAGAAGCAAAGGGCTGCTCCTTAATTAGGGCAGCCATCCCAGTGCACACTGCTGTCCTCCCCAGCTCAGGGGTATTATCCTTTTCCAAATGAGATCCATGCTCTATTGAGCACTTGTAAATGGAGGAGATACACACATGCATTATCTGTGTTGACACAAATCTATTATGAATAAGTATAAGATACATTCACTCATAATCTGTTTATGGTGTTAGGGAAGAGAAACAGTGTGGAAGCAGCAGCCCACCCTTCCTCAGGGAAATCTCCTAGACAATAAACCTATTACTAATATTTTTTTAATCTGGTGGGGCTTTGTGAGCAGATATGTATCCTTAAGTCCTGCTTGTGCTGGAGTTTCACTGGCACAGTAATGGCATTATGTTGGTAAGCAGCACAATTAAATGCTCTAAAAGCAATTAGCTAAAGTGCATGCCAGTGCCATGCTGCTAGACACAGACACAAGGTCAGCCTTCCCGAGGTTTTTATTTCACATTCCATGGTGAAATAGCACACAGCAGCACAGCTCCCACAGTCCATTCACCTGATCTTCCATCTGCCAACCTGAGGGCTGTCCACGGGCCCCTGTCTGTGCATCAGCTCAGCCAAGGACAGCGATGGCTCCCCAGTGTCTAAAGACTGGAAACTTGGAATTCTCACCACTTTCACCATGTCAGTGCTCGTTAGTTAACGACAGACCCCAGCAGAAACCGTGCAGATCCAGGACATCCAATCCTGCCAGGAGCAGAGACTGCTTCAGGAGAGGAAAATGCACTAACAGGGAGAGGAGGAGAAAAAGAGGAACAGAAACAAGGATTGCACAGGGTCACAACAAGTGAGGGAAGATCTTTCCTCACTTTAGCAAGGGAAAGGAAGCTGCTCTCCTTTACACACCCCTTTTAATTTAACCATGAAACATGCTCATTAGACTAAGCACATCCTCTCAAAAGTAATCTGCTCTGTACATAAGTCATGGTATTGCCACTGAAACCCATCAGAGGGCTAGATTTGATTTGGAAAAACTTATAGGGCAGGGAAAGGATGCAAACCCTTTTAACTGACCAATATAACCTGCAAGGTAAATTTTCTGATATTATGTATATCTCAATGTTGCTTTCACACACAGAGAAGTGTTTGCATGTAAAAAGCACTTACTTCACGTGGTATTTTAGAGGGCTGTTATCTTCTGACAATTAATATTTGCTTCTTAATGGATGCTGTGATAATCAAACAAAACTGACAGGCCAAGTAACTTGTCCAAATAATATCAGAACAGATCCTCTGCTTTTTACACTCATAAGAGCAGCTCTGCTGGAGGCAATCATTTGTCATGATGGAAAGAATTAACTGTGACCAATTAACATTTCATCATTAAAATTATGCAAAATCAATATCAAAATAACAGCTTATCTGATGATCCTGAATGCTACAGTTCCAAACTCGAGAACAAGGGTAGTCCTGGTGATTGGCAAGAGATGTTCCCAGCCCCTGCAGGATTTAGTGAGGGTTAGTGTACACACTGCTGACAAGTGAGAAAGACAGAGCAGTAAGAGAGGAAAGCTCTGATTTCTGCAAGTGATGCCCATGACCAAAAACTAAAATAAACATCCCATGACCTCACTACAGCCACTTCAGGGAAGTTGGGAAAATCCTGCTCTCATAACATATACAATATTTTGCTGTACAGACAATATTTTCTATAGCTTCAAAGCAATTTAAAATCCTTAATTAAGGCTCACCAACAAATATTAGATGGATGAGAATGCCTTTTTTTTGGAAAAAAAGAGAAAAATCTACTGTTTTTTGCTATTAAGGACCACAGACAAGAACATATATATATATATAGCCATGGAGAAGTCAGGAACAATGGGAACAAACATAGAACTAAACAAGGTTTCTACATTACTAGAACAAGTGGAACCGCACGAAGACAAATCTGAACTGCAATGTGTTGGTAGAAGATTCCCAAACAGTGAGACCCTGTGTTTGGTAGTGACCCAAAATAAGAAAATGCCAGGCAATGCTTTTAAACACTGTTTTCATTTCTTTGGGCTACTTCACAGAAGTATTGACTTGTCTCATTCTGTTTGTAAGGCAGAACAAAAGGAGAATGAATGAGTTTAACTTGTAAGAGACCAAGAAGGTGCCAAGTTTCTAAAAGGTAATAAGGGTAGCACAGGAAAGTTATTTCTTTTTTTAAATTAAATAATAATACAGTCATGTTCTTAGAGTAATTTATCACAGCTGTTTAATAAAATGAAGAAAAAATAGATTCTGTAAAAAAGTCTAAACTGAAGAATGAAAAGGAAATTCATTATTTACTCATTTTCTGTTACAATCCTCTCTGTTTCTCTCTAGAAGTGTAGTTTCTGTTGCCAGCCAACTTAATGTAAGCTCAGCTATTTTATCCCTTGTATAAATTATGAATGATAATGATGGCTACATGACAGTAAAGACAAATTATAGGGTTTTCTACGCTGGCAAAATGAGTGAGCTTTTTTTTTTAATTTATTAGCAGTTTTCATATGAATGAGGGGTCAAAAATAGGAGTGAACAATTATCTTGAGTTATCTTGTTAAACTTGCATACGGAAAAGGACAAATGTTTGACTTGTATAAAATGTAAAGTAAGTTACTATGACTGAGAACTACCATATGTTCATTTTTTCAAGGGCTGTTTTAACCAGTTAATCTTGTGTCATGCTTGCATCCAGCCACAATTTTGAATTTGCTCGTGCTCAGGTAATCCTTAATGCTGTAAAATTCGTGCTGACACTGTAAGCTTACACAAGTCACTGCGTAGCTACAAGTGCTTTATGCTTTGTTAGCCCCATTTATCTTATGGAAATTCTGCTCCATTGACCAATAATGCAAAGAGCTCCATCTGGCAGGGATGTGCCACTCAAGCTACCTGGGCCCTATTCATTAGTATACTGTGCATCATTTACAGCTGTGCACACATAAAAATCTCAGAAGCCACCCAAAGGGTCCTATACGCTCTGGCTTTACAATACGCACAAGGCTTTTTGCTTTGCTTGGCAAAAAAATAACTCACTTTTTAACTGGAGGGCAGGTAATCCAAATGAGAAGGGAAGTTTCCACCTAGCGTGTGCCTACATCTAATTTAAAAAGAATTTAAAGCTTATTTAAAGCAAATTTTATTCAGCTGAACACACTCATGCCTCTGGCACACCTTGCCAGAGAAGTAAAGACTCTAATAACAAGATAACCCAACATTTAATAGATCATATATTCAGTGACACCGTATTTCCTACAGTTATTGTGTCATCATGTGCTACTTTTGCTTTTAAATCAGAGGGTGACAAGACCTGCAACTTGCTGGAGCCATGATATTTCTGCTGATTTTGTGGTAAAAGCACATGTTCAAAAGCCTGGCTAAAGAAACTCACACAAACCTGTTAAAGTTTCTGATTTTTACAGCAAATCCCATTAATTATGGAAGATATCTTTCTTTTTTGCACTACAATATACATCTTCACGCCTTTTAAAAAGTTGAGGATGAGTACCAATGCTCATCAAACCACCAAACTGATAATTTTGGCTACACTCTGGTATCATAAGCCAACAGCTGCCTACATTTGCAGCCAAAAAAGGTCTCTGCAGTGGAACTGCACTGGAAAGTTGAATGGCATTGCAGAGATAAAAAGAAAGATAATTTGAGACTGTTTTGGGAGATGATTTTTCAGGCTTCCTGTTATTCCATGTCCTGATTAGATGAAGCCCTGAAATGGAGCATCCAGTGCAATTCAGGCCTGTGTTTAGGAAGAGTTGTGAACTGTTTGTTTTTCATGTGGTAGAGATAGAAAAGGATACCTTCCAGAAAAGGAAGGAGACTTGTGGGGGTTTCTATTTTAATAATACATTTACATACCTAACAGGCTATCTTTATCTCTCCCTAATTCAATTTCCTCCTTCCCACTCAAAACAAAACAAAGCCATAAAAACAAAGAAAACAAAGAGATACAAACAAAAGCAGAGATACAAGAGTGAAGAATTTTTTTCCTAGAATTAAGCAGCAGTAACACAACAGCCTGGACATGGTCTGTATAGGTGAAGAATAAAGATAACCTTTTTTTTAAAATGTTATAATTCAGGAAGCTTCTCTTATCTTCACTGCTTCACACCTCCCCAGTAACACCCAAGTCCTGGAGGACTGGATCCTCTCACCCTTCACCATAAAGCACCTGCTTTGCATCAAACCACAGGTACTTACAGAACATGGGAACAACCTCTCAATGGTGACAGGATTGGGATCGAAGTAAAAGTGCTCACCAAACCAGTAAGCACTTCTGGTAAATAACAACTCATCAACACCTGAGAGTATATATCCACGTAACAGCCATGCAGAATGCACCTTGGCCAAAAGCAAGACCATCGTGGTCATCCGTAGAGCTTCTTTGGCACATATATATATATATATATATATTTTCACACCATAATCTTAAAGAGAAGGAAGAGCCTTATGTTGATATCAAAGAGTGAGCTGGAATGTCTGTTCAGCTTTGAAATACCACAGAAGGTATTAAGGCTCTTCAACATGGTGTGCATCACACCACAAAGCAGTTCAGAGGTGGCTGCAGGGGTGGGCAAGGTGTGAGTGGGACACTGGAATCACAAAATACTATCCTCTTAGGTGCTTCAGGGTGGATCAGTTGCAATCCCTTCATTTCACCTGTTTTGTGGGCTACTTTCTGTCTCAAAGGTTGAATTCCACTGACCTAAACTTGTCCTCACTCCTTTGTCACAAGGCAGTCAAAGACTCGTAAGATTCATGGGCTGAAATAAGGAACACCAAGAGTGAGAGCAGCAATGTTCCCAGAGACAGCAGCACAGCTCTCTGCAAGGAGTTGTGGACCAGCCAGGGAAAGGGAATTGTGAAAACCAAAACAGTGCAGACATCCATGTCTGACGGCAAGAGACATGAAACTCCTGCTCTTCTGAGGAGCTGCTACCTGGGGTGTGTTGGCCTCATCATTCCCAACAGTGACATGATGCAAAACTCCCCAAAGAGTGTCCATATGCTCTCCCTCTCCCAGATTTCTAGGTAGGAACAGCTCCCTAAGGAGTGCTGTTCTTTGACTACAAGATTGTATTTCTTCAGCCTAAATTTATGCTGTATGGTCTTATTTTCATAGTGCTACACTGCCTGACTTATGGGTTGCAGATTTGGGTAAGAAAGACAAGATTTTATTTAAGAGAAAGAAAATTATGTGAAAATATCAGCTGATATATAACAGGTGTTTAGTCATTGTGTGAGAATTAAGTGTGTGTATCTGTGTGCCTGCTATAAAAATGTTTTCAGGGTTTTTTTATGCTATAATTTTTATGCTATGAGCACTAATCATCTTTTAATATGGAAAACTGGAATGATTAATAAAGTTTAACACATTACACAAAATCTTGTTTTTGCAAGACAGCTTGCTTTCTGTTTATTCTCATCTAGATGTTTAATGAAGTGGCTGCCATATCACACAAGTAGATGGGTTAAATGAATCAAACACAACATTTTGCCTAATGAGAAGAATTTACAGGAAGCTTGTGCAAAAGGTTATGTTGGTTTTTTTTTCTGTAACAGCAAGAATTCACAAAGGCCTGTGTTCCTGAGAAAACCAGAAATCCTTACAAAAATAAAAGGACCAAAAGTGTCACACAGAACTCTTTGCAATTATCAAAAACTTCAATATTGTCTGTAAGCTGTCTCACTGAAAAGCCTAAAACCTGCATCTCTTTATTTTCTCTCTTCTCCAAACATACACAACTAAAGGAAGACTGAAACTGCCACCAGGACTTTTTAAAACGATGCACTGAAACGATTTGCATAAAAGCGGTTGATCTTTTTCAATCTGCCAATACAGGGTAGATATAGGCAGTATAAGATTTTCTTGGTCTCATTTCAGCCTTAGCATGATCTTCAGTGACATTACTGGCATTACATCAATGTCAGTGCTCTCCCACTGTGTGGTTTGGGAGGGCAGTGGGACCCTGAGTGTTTTCCCAGGGGCTCTGGTCACAGGGAGCCCCAGGCTCACACGTCCATGTGGGACCTTGCAGGATGGAAAAGAAAAAGCTGTTGCTGTTGCATTAAAGCCTGCTACATTCCTAGCAAAGCAAGAAACAAATCCACTAGCAATTGGGACCACCAGCAACTCGGCAAGTTTTGTTGTTGGGTTTTCTGAGGGCCAGAAAGGAGGACGTGAAAAAGTGCTTCCTTCAGGCTGAGGGAATTCAGTCTTGTCTCTGCACTCTAAGGCTACCTGGAAAGCAGTTTAAACTGATTCAGCCCTTTGCCAAGAATGAAGGAAACTTAATTTTACAGCTTGGTAACACTCAAACTCAATTAATCACCTTCTGTAAAAGAGCATTTTTAAAGATTCACAGACAAATCTGATGCTTTTGCACAGAAACAGAAGGACTGATCCCACAGCATGCTCTCTGCAGCCCGAAATCTGAAATGTGGCATGTGCCATGTCCTCTGCCTCTGCTCCAAGGACCTGTCCTGTCGGGAGGGCAGTGCTTTCCATGTGCTCACAGGAGCAAAGCCACCAGCCACGGTGGGTGCAGGAGCTCCCGCTGCACATTCCAGCACCTGCACTCTCTGGAAACCACTGTGAGAGGCGGCTTGGGGATTCCAGCCCTGTGGCAGTGTTCCTCAAAAATTCTTTCAGGAATTTGCAAGCCAGGTGGAATGTGCTGACAGGATTTTCCGTGGCTATCACACCTACATTAAGGAAACCTTTTAATCCTCCCAGATCACAAGCTGATACACACGATCTCTGTGAGGCTACTGAGCGGGGGAGAGCAGGAAAAGAACTGAAAAAGCCACTTTTTCGTCTTTAAACCAGAAACACTCTCATCTGCCTATAACTTTGAACAGAAGCAGCTTTGCATCATAAAGAAAATATAACACAGCTGATTAATTGCAACAAAAAAAAGCAGAAGCAGAAGCAGCTCAGCACAATGCTGAGCATTAGGTAAGCACACCCTGTAAACAGTAACAGACTAGAACAACCAGCTGAGTGGAAGTGATTGCCTGTAATTGTAGGCTGACACCAAAATTACTGGCTTCAAGATTGAATTTGGTGATAATGTAAATCACTCCCTGTTATTCTTTTCTTAGCAGCCTCCCTTATGAACTGCCTGAAGGAAGATCACTGGATTCCTCTCTAAAGAACGAAAGCACTTCCCAATGCCATTAAGATTTCTGTTGTTATTCTGTTAAGAAGATGCAGAGTTTGGAGCTTGGTTTTTCACATCCCTTTTACAATCCCAGTAGCTAATATAAATCACAGAATCGTAGGATTGTTTAGATGGGGAAGACTTTTAAGATCATCCAACTGTCAACCCAGCACTGCCAAGCCCACTAATCATGTCCCCAGGTGCCACATCCACACATCTTTTAAATCCCTCTGTGGGTGGTAACTCCACCACTTCCCTGGGCAGCCTATTCCAGTTCTCAACATCCCTTTCTGTGAGGAGACTTTCCTAATATCCAATCTAAACCTCCCCTGGTGCAGCATCAGGCCATATCCTCTTGTGCTGTTGCTTGTTTTCTGGGAGCAAAGACCAAATCCCTCCTTGACACAACCTCCTTTCAGGGAGTTGTAGAGGGAGGTAAATTGTCCCCTGAGCCTCCTCTTTTTCAGATTAAACACCCCCAGTTCCCTCAGCTGCTCCTCACAAAACACATACTCTGGACTTTTCACCACCTCTGTTGCTCTTCTCTGGACACTCAATCCATCTCCATGGTGGCTGCAGGCACATTCACTGTCACTAAAGGCATGCTCTGGTCACCTCTCAGGTTGTCTCCACTGGTAAATTGCTTTTATTACTTCTTCTTTGCAGGACAAATGTCTCTAAAAAAGTTTGTGGCTACAGGTGCCTCCTGCAAAGACTGAGGATGGGGTGTAACTGAATGGGCTTTTTCTTCCAGCTCTTTCACAACAAGCAGAAAAAACAGTGAACACGTTGGAGGACAAGATCTAAAACTCCCTCAAGAGTCACTTTTATCGTGGGAGCTCCTCAGGACCAACCAACAAGCAAACCACAGTTACCAAGCTTGTCATCACAAAGCCACCTCTCTGTCAGATCTGTCTTCCCTACAAGCAACACAAAGAGAAAGGGAAGACAGCAGAGATATAGATACAAAGGCTGGTTTTATATTCACATTTGGGCCCAGAGCAGCAGAGCAATTTTGAAGCAAATCCCCTGATCTTCCCCACTCGCTGGAGGCTGGTGGGGTTCACAGAGCTTGATTTGGTGAGAGTGAATTCAGCTCCATGCAGAGGAAAGGGAATCAGTCGCTCTTCTGCAGGTGCAGAGTAAGAGCTCTCCAGCCCTAATGAGTGCTTGGCCATTTCCATAGCCTCTAACGACAGCCCTGGTGGAGAGGCTTGGCCCAGGGCACCAAACTAAATATTTCAAACAGAATTGTACCACATTTAGCATGAGAAAAAGCAAAATCATCTTCAAGATCTACAGAGCACTCTCACATGCACGGTTCAGCACTGCTGGCAGTCTGCACAACGTGGGTCCCGTGGACCGGGGAATTTATTTGTTACTGCTCTCCATTAATTAGTTACAACACACCTCAACACGATTGAGTGCCAGGATACAGCATCTTTGTAATGGAGGGTACTGCAGAGGCAAAGAGCCTTTGGAGATAGCCCAAAATAGTAATTACTTAATACTCAATTGATCAGAACATGAATGAAATAAACAGCATGGTTTCTGGCAGCATGATAGGCATTATGAAAAGCACCTTAGTTATTAAACAATCAAGTAGCACTTAGCTAAGGAGCTCACAGCACCAGATAAGAGACTGAATAAATAAAGAGGAAAAGGCATAGGAAACGGGCAAAAGCTATTATCTTGTCAGATCTCTGAGATTTTCTGGAGATAAGTTAGAAAATATTCTGTATTACCCTGTCAGAAAAAGTAAATACTCTGGCTGTACACTCTGCTGTGTGACTCTGCACATCAGAAACAAAACCAGCCAGGAAATGCATGCACGATGGAAAGTTGCTTTAATCATAAATCAGACAATGCCACAACACATAAATATCATACTACAATAACCAAATACAAAATAGAACTTGATCACCAGCCTCCTTATTTCTGAAAGTTAAACTAAAATTAACACTTCAAAAATCTACTATCAGGAAAAATTTGGAACAGAATTAGAAACATTCAGCTCAGACTTAAGGTATTTGCTAATATAAGGTATTTGACTAATAAGCAGAGTTCTGCTTGATTTTTATTCTCAGAGGACTGCATTCAGAAGCAACTGGATCTGTGTCCAAGGCAAGGTAAAATGATGAAAAGTTGAGGCTATAAAAAAAACCCAATTGACCCAATATATCTGGTCAAAGTTATAATTTTGGTATAATTTTGAGAAAGGATATGGACATGTCATAAGCTGACATCCCCAGCTTCTGTAGAATTCAAGACTTTGTAGATCAACTTTTTGTAGGCCTGAGCTTCTCACGCCTTAACATGACACATTAACTTTTGTAAAGGTTCAACCTGGCAGAGCTGGCCTGGTTCTGCTCTCATAGCTGCACCAAAAAAGAAGGAAATGGTACTACTGAACGATTATCAGACTGGATAACCCAGGGACTTAACCATGTTGATGTTCTAAGGACACTGCTGGGGTAAAAACTCCCATTACAGGATGGCAGTGGTCATGGACATCCTTCAGAGCAGAGAATAGATTTGCCAACACATTTGTAGTAACAGTATTTGCACCAAGCTGTCATGCCCAGTTCCCAGAGCAGGACTATTTCTCTCTGATATTGGGGCTCAACCATGGAAGGTAACAAAAAGCCATTAACATGATGTCCCATCAGAAAAGCGGGTGGGAAAATGCACAATAAATAGAAAAAGGATTCGTTGTAAAAAAAGGCTTGAAAGCTTTCCTTGACATCTATAAAGAAAAAAGTACAAAGAAATTGTACAGAAATTTGACAATGTCCACTTAACTTCAACACACTTGCTAGCTTAACAGTTATCCACCATGAAAAGGAAAATATTATAATATCAGTAAGGTAAAAAAGATGCAAAGCACCTCTGAAATCAGTATCAAAGGTATGCTCAACAGCAAAAGCACACAAAGCCTGTTCATCTAGAGCTGTAACCTCACAAATAAACCAAACCAAGTTGGCATAATATCATTTGCCTGTGTCATCTGTACAACTGAATGTTTTCACACCTCTCTGTCCCAAGTACTCCTCAGCTGCACTTTGCCTTGTACTGCTCCTTGTGGGATGTACACCATCTGAACAACTCAAGCACCAACCAACTTAAAAAAAAAAAAAATTTGCAATTTCAACACACAAGTCAACACATGCCAAACTGAAATCAGTCCCAAAGAATTTTAAAATATCATTTCTTCATCTCTGCATGACTCTTGAAAATCGTGTATATAAGTTTATATATTCACATGGTGTTTTACCAATATGGAATAATATAAGCTGCTGTCACAAAGTGCCTGAATGCAGAAGGAGACAAGAAGAACCAACATGAGAGAAAACACAGAATGACAGTCAGAACATGTTGAATGAGGAGTGATTACTGGCACATTCAACTGAGAAGGAAAGATTTTTGGCATGGCTACATTTTGAGAAAAAACATGGAAATGGTAGGAGAGAGATGAGCACAGAACTGTGTACAGCAAGCAGAGCACAGGAATGACAAAAGCCACACACATTTGAACCAGAAAAAAGTAACAGCAAGGGGAGATAACCTGGAAAGTTTTGCTCCATAGGGGTGGAGTTTAGGGTAAGCTTCAGCTTGCATTAAAGCAATAAAACATCCATTTGAAAACTGTCTCTTATCAGGAAAGAGTAGGGTAGGTAAGCAGGAAAACACAGAGTGCAGTTGACACAGCTGAACTGTAAACACAAAGCTAGTGAAGACACAATACAAGTTAAGCTGAAAATAAAAACAGAGCCATTACCATTTCAGTCAGAATTTAATCTTCATCTTGAATTCATCCAAAAAACGCCATTCTAAATTTAACTGAAATTGACACAAAATTTCCCATCTGCCTCACAGGAGGGCTGCAAATTCCTGAAGTCTTGGTTTTGCTGCATCAGTGTAGAAAGAGTTTGCTGCAAAGAGCATGGCTTTTTTTCTAGAGCAGAAGGTATTTGGTAGAACAAGAAAGAGTAGGAATATTTGAGATTATACAAGTATGTCAGCTGGGACCTTGAGTAATATTGTTTGATGAATCATGGGGTTGAGTGGGACAGATTTTGTAGCAGTGCTTTGGACAGGCTAGAAGGAGGGAATGCACATGGCAGAGGGATAGAAAGGAAAAATTACAGTGAAGAAGCCAACACATAACCAACAAAGTCTGAAAGGCCTGTGGTAAATATATTTTCAATTCCTGGCAGACATTTAAATGCATATTGTCTCTTAAATACATTCTGAATTATTAATATCAGATTGAAGAATGAAAACATTCAGAATGATATATTCAATGTGTTTTCCCATCCATTTTACACTAATGGCACAATTGATATAAGTCAATATGAAAATCAATGCTGAATATTTGGCACAGCACAGAGCTGCATGGCAGGATCCACTGAGAACTATTACATTCAAAAAATTAAGAACCTGCGAGGAAAGAAATACAAATTATATGTAAGTAAATTACATAAAGGTTTATGGCTTCATAAACGGTGCCATCTGTTAAAATTAAACCAGCCCTTAGCAGGACAAGACAGTTAAACATAATCAGTGGACAAAACTGTAAATGCACATTTTTAATCACACAGCAATTTCCTAGTGTCCTCAGAAATAGTCCCACATCCCTAAAACCTGTTCTCAACTTGGAGTTCTTTAAACAGACAGGGGGATTTAAAAAAAAAAGAAGTGTAAGCATGGGAAGAGGAAAGAAAAGACCAATGTACAAGGAAAAAGACACACAGTTATTGAATGGGAAGTTTCTCTCCTTTCTGTTAGTACCTAAGTGCCATTTGTAGGTCGGGATAGGTTAGAAAGGAACTGGTTAGAGCAGTATTAATGTCTCCATTGTGCTGAGCTGGTCTACCCTTGGACTAAAGACCATCTGTTTTGTAGATGAACAAAGAGGAGTTCAAGGACAAGGACCAAAAGAAATTTCTGTTAAAATGCAATTATATGACAAAAAAATTAGTCTCTAAGTTGTGTCAGGGAGTTCAATGTTCATTGTTGTGGCTCCTGATGAGATTTAGTTGACTTATAAGGTTTTCTTGTTTCTACCAGTAAAAATCTGCCTGAGATCTGAACACCAAGCTGAGCTGTTTATGGCCCATGCATCATCATTGACAATGAAGAGTCTACATTTGGGACTTAATTAATACAGCCAGGTCAGAAATCAGCTCATTCCTTCCCAGAGATGTGTTGGCTCTGCAATGCTAACTGGTGTAAAGAATAGCACATACTTATTTTTCCACAAGAGTCAGCAGAAAAACTGAAAATACACAGGACATAGATCTACTGTCATTTCTTGCAGTCACTTCTCTGACCACATGCATTTTTTAAAATAACAAGTATTTTCTTTTCACTTGCCACAGCATTTGCTGTCCTTACTCAAGGGGTGCTTTGTCAGAGAGAGCTCTCCGGCTCCAGGTAAAATTATTGGCACTGTTACACTGCATCTTGCAGCATCCTGCTTTTTCCAAGTCTTGTTGGTCTAGAAGATGCAAGTAATTCCTCTAAGTAAAGGCTGATTTAATTTTTCACATTCATAAGTTGATCTCTTTGCTTACACAATAATACACGTATTATTCAAATATCTACAAGCTGCGGCGGGGAGGTGATTGATGTTTTATTTCTTGTCTAGTCCTTCCCATTCCTGTCTGCCAGTTGTGTGATATTGGGCAGAAATACTTATGGGAAGGCCTTTCTCACCTCTATAGGTTAACTGCTGATTAGGGGACAAGCTAGAGATATATTACATATAGAACCTGAAGTTCGATCTGGGCTTATGGATAATAACCACACTTTGTTCTTGCTGCTACTGGAAGAGAGTGATATGAGCAGAGCTACCTCATGCCAAATTGCTGCAGACTGACATTCTTAATTTTCAGAGGTAGGAAGACTGCCACCTCATTAAGAAGAACATTGTGTTATTAGTTTATTGGCATGGTACCAGCACTGGAAAATGCAGCACGCCTGTCCTTGTGACTAAAGGCAAAAACCTGGAGAAGCTTATAGGAAATTATTTCTTTGGGCAGGAAGAGGAGAACAGTGGCTTTGAAGAGACTTGACACAGCAGCTGAAAGTAAAGAACCTTCTACTCGTGAATATATCCTTCCATTCCATAATATCATCCTAATCGGTGCATTTTCATCCACTTCAATTATTTTAAAGACCCGTGAATTTGAGACAGCTGATTGACATTCCAGCATGAAAAACTTCACGCTCCAACAAAGGAGATGATATCACAAGCAGGTCAAAGTGCACTCCTATCATAATGCAGATTCCTCCCCGAATTCCCCACCTTCTACATTCTAGTGACACATGGGAATAAGATTAATAGAAAGGAAAAGCAGCTTTCATTCTGAACAGTCTTTCTGAAAATCAGCATTTCCAGCATTTCAATACTTATTTGCCACAGCAGGGAGCTAATCCTTTAAAAAACCCCAACCCAATCAGCCAATCCACCAACTGAACTGAAAGGATAATGACTTCTTTGAAGTTTCCTTTCACTGCACTGGGAAAGTTCAGATGCTCTTGCTGGGACAGTTCAGATGTCCCAACCCACACTAATTACAAGACAAGTCCTTCCCGTTCATTTTCATTGTTAAATGCCAGAATCCAGGGAAGGTAGGTTCATAATGAGGCCACTGCTGATTTTTGCGCAGGTATTAGTCTCTAGCCAAGAGCTAATTCTTCATCCGAAAAACTTTGTTTTCCGGCTTCTGAAACTGCTCTTTCATTCCTAGCGTGGTTTAATTGACATGTAAACTATCATACAGTCTTGTTTTCCTTTCACATGAAAGATTACTTGCAAATGGAATGTATCTAAAATGAATGGCTCTGCTCCATCATTGTGCACTGCCCTTTGCAGGAGGAACAACTAATGGGAGAGGTGCATTGTTCCAGTTGGGATTTACAGCCTCACATTGTCTAATTATTCACATTGCCTTATCCATCATACCACAAACCTCTTCACAGGACTAGCAAAAGAACATTTGTTCCAGTTAGGGAAAATTGCTAAAACAAAGCTATCAAAAGTATGTGCCACCTGCAATTCTTTATTAATTTTTTGGAGCATCGAAACTGCGGAAGTTAACTTTTATCTTTTTAGGGTTTGTTTGGTTTTTTTTTAAGCAATAGAAATTCTCAAAATGAATATCATTAGGTAGTGAGGTGAATTAAGTGTTGACTGAAATGATAAAATTTATCTAAACTTCAGAGTAAGAAATTATTTTAATATCTTTGAGGTTGAAAAATCCTAATCTACTTTAATTGGCCACTAACAAATATAATACAGTTGTAGAGTTATGCTGTTAATGAGTAAAAAATATTACCTAAATAATATAAATTGAGTATAGCAGATTCTGAAATACCAACTGGGATTATATGGGTAAAAACCACTTCCTGATTATGAAGCACTTTAGGTCACAGATTAAATGCAAAAGATAAATAATGAATGATAGTGTTAACATTAATAAATGCTTGGAGCTATGAGGAAATGGTTTGGTTTATGCCTGACCGTTTTCCACTAAAGTGACATCAGTGTTTCAACCACAGCTGGTGAGTGGATGGCTTCACTATTTGCAGTCTTGACATTGCAGAGAAATCATCATTTTTTGGTGAACTGATATTAAATTCCACTGTCCCACTCCTGATTATGTGCAGCTATGGAATGAAATTTGTGTTGCATCTGCACATGAGACACAATCCTCACAAGGCTTCGTGGGTTCTTTATCACACCAACCAGCAAGGTGAGGATGTCTTGGATATTCTGTGGGGGCAGCAGGATCACCTGTGACTCCCTGGTGACTCAGTGACTGTGGGAACTGGGGTTCTTGGGGTTTTCAATTCGTGGATGACAAAAATATCATAATCAGAAAGCTCCTATAGAACAAAACCTTCCAGAGGAGAATACAGCAGACACACCAACCTTGATTTATCTTCCTGTGGTGGAGCCCTGAGTAGGTCTCCAACAAACACTGCACCAGATGCTGTGAAAAGCGCTTTTTATTACAGGGGTAAGAAAAATAAATCCTGCAGTGCCAGACGACACACATGGTGCCCACACAGCCAGTCCCAGCTGCAAGTCTCCCACCAGTCCCACCTGAAACATTGAACATTTTTCCCACCCACGCTCAGAGGAATAACCTAAGTAACTATGAGTTTCTTCAATTCAAATGGATTTCTGATACCACATGCGAACTAAGACGCAAAAGCACAGCAACCAGGGCATTCATTGGGAAGTTTAGTTTCCCAAGCCAGGCACGTGGGATGGCTTTTTTCAGTCAGCTTGTGAGGTTAATGCTGTTTAAACTGAACCACAATTTACATCCCTGTTCAACACCACTGATAAGTCAGAGTACAAAGTGATTAGACCATCACCAACAGATTATCTTTCAGCAATTTCCATGTGGTGAAAAGAACCGTCTCCACTCATTTTCATGCTTTTCATTTTTGCACCAGAGATTGTGGTATGCAGCATATTTCCATGCGTGCTGCGACAGGATGAGACCACACGCACAAAAGTAATCGAGGGGAGCAGAAAGCCACTTCAAATTTCCTTTAATCTGCTTGCTCAAATCTGTCATGTTCCACCCAAGGTACTGTCATCTGTACAGAGCACGCTGTGTTAAAGCTTCAGTCGTACTACCCAAACAGGAGAAGCCTGGAAGCAGCCATAACGTAGCTGATGTCACACCACCACAGCTCACCTGTTTTTGGGAGCCTGGCATCTTCAAATAAAAAGGACAGCTCTTTATTGCAGTTTTGGAAGTGCGTCCATGTTTCAAACTGAATCATACACGTGCCAGTATCTGTGGTGATCTGTTTTTCTCTGAAGCATTTGCAAAATCTATGAAAACACAACCCACTGGGCAGTTTATTTGCTGTCTCAGAGAGGTCTGAGCCAGTCCACTGAAATTCTGTAGAGTTTGCTTCACTTACTTGACATCCCAAGCATAAAGGAAGAGGCACTATCAATAATCTACTGCACAAAAGCTGGCTACAAATACCTTCTCCATGACAGATTAAAATCACATGTCTGTAGGGAAAAAGTTCATATCAGTACAGGTTACTAGCACAAATTTATCAGCCTAGAAATTCACTTTGAAGCAGAGAAATAGTTGGTGGGTCAGAGTTGGCTTGTAGAATCACACAAAGGAGGTGAGCTCCACGTGATGAGACAGACAGATTTTTGTGGTTTTATCTTTGGAAGAGTCAACAACAACAGGAAACAGGCCCAACAACATTTTTAATAGCTATTTACCACTTCTCTAGGATAAAAAAACTCCAGTGCAACCAGTATTGAAGTTAATGGGCTGCTTTGGGAAGCATGGTACATTGAATAAACCTCTGACATGTTAGTTCCATATCGGAGTGTGAAAAGAACTAGAAGCCTAATTCCCTTCAGAAATCAACAAAGAATGTATGTGGTGTATCTACGCAGGATGCAAAGCTTGTATATTTATATGTCACCATGTTTAGTCCAATTTCTAATTACTTATTTAGAGTTAAATAGCAACACACATACAACAACAGATTCTCTGCAGTTTCTGTAATAAAGCCAGTCAGAAACAGTGGAGGAGCTGGATACTTCCAGTACAAGCCTGTTTTAAGTGTAAAATATTTCTGTGCATCAAAATAAATGTGAGGTCAAATAACAGGGGTAGATTAAAACTCATTCCAGATCCCAACTCCTACTTACACTTTCCAACTGTAATCTAAAGCTTTGATTCTGCATACATGCATACGTTTAACTTTGAGCTAGGAGTGACATTTCTTGTAAAAATTAAATTATACATGTGCACTTGGAGAATCAGATTCTCATATACTCTGTTTACTCAAAAGAATAAAAGAGCCAGAAAAACATGCAAGGCTGGAGAGAAACAAAGAACAGATTCCTCCTGGAAGAACCACAGCAGCTGCTTACACTGGAATCAGATTGGCTTTGGCTGTTCAATATTTAGACTCTTATGTACCACTTATCCAACCTGGACTACAACTTGAATAATTATGTGTGAAAAGCTTTGTGCTTCCATTGAATCACATGCCTACGTTGAAAGGGTCCTTAAATATTTATAAGTAAAGAATCCTATAGACACCAGAAAGAGTTTCTTACAAAATTAAACAGAGCCTTCCATAAAATAGTAAAAATCTTTATATTTACTGAAAATACAAGGATTGACAATACTTGTCATCTTGCAGAATCATGCCCTACTTCAATTTCATTGGAGGACTTGACTGACACCTTTTCCATAGCTGGTAAAAAAAAAAAAAAAAGGTTTTCTTCCATATTTGATCAATGGAAGATTTTTCATGAATGTTTGAAATACTTAAATTATTAGTAATACAGTCATAGAAATCCTACACAAATCATCATCTCCAGGGAGAAAATAAAGAAAAATCTTCAAGGAGGAAAGAATATTTATATTTCTCTTCCCAGCAAATTTCAGCTGCTCATACTTTATGGAGGAACTCTGTGTAAGTGCAAGGCTTTCCTGCCAAAGTAAAAACCTTAAATGTGTATTTTCCCCAGCTTCACTTTTAATTTATTAAAAAGGCAAAGTTTGGACAGAAGCTGACTCGTATTGAAGTGAGTGTGGGTTGAAAAGATAATGCCATATTTAATGCATCCCTGTAGGTAGATGTGTTCTTTGGGACACTAGATAATATCCTCTCTGGGACTTTCAGCAGTTTCTATGTCTCCCTGCATCTCAGTTTTTACACCTAAAAAATGTGAATGTGAGAATATCTGTGCTCTGCTGCAGAGCCCTTTCAGATTTTAAGGGTGAAAGGTGGAAATTAATGTGAGCTTCGGTCCTCAAATCTTGACAGTAAAGACACACAATCATGTCTGATAGTCTGAAAAAGTACCAGAATACTGACAAAATAAGTACAGCAGCTTTCGGCTGTACATGTATTCATGCAGTGCCATTAGAATCAATGAGGCTGCACAGACAGAGAATGTAGAAGGGTTTTATTCACAAATTACAGGGGTGGGTTTTTTTCCTTAAAAGCAATTCTAGTGGAAACAAACAAAATTAAGGAAAATGACAAATTATTCCCCTCATCATGGCAGTATCAAATAGAGATTTATGTCTTTATTCTTTGGGGATTTCTACAGCTGCATGAACTATGAAAACTTTATATCCAAGGTAACAAAATACAGAAAAGTACAAAATAACTTCTACCACCCAATCAAAGCAAATGTAACCTGAGGGGAAAAAATATAAAAAAATCTATAGACCAGAAATCTCCATCATTTCACCTTTGGATCACAATAAATACTTCATTCCTTAATTTCTTCAAAGTATACAATAAATGCCTCCATTTATCTACAGTGTAGCCTGTCAAAACCAGCCTGGCAAACCACCAGGAGCTGGAGCCATTTGAGGTGGGACCTGAGTGTTATTTTACAGACTGTGGCAGAATCCCTGGGCAGTTCTGCTGGGTTTATTTCATGTACACAATATAGAAGAGTATCTCTAAGGCAACAGAGAGCTCCTGAGCAGAGACCAAAAGGCTTTATAAAAAGATGTTCTGAGAACAGCCAGCTCAAGGAAACGCTTTATTCTGAGGCTTATTGGAAAGAAACTCTACCATTACTGTCATTAACAGCCTGCTGTAGGCTCAAGTAGAAGCCTGTTTTTATAATTTAGACTTTACTTTTAAAGCATTTGACTTCTGAAGACGTACACGATAAATTCATTTCAACACGAGACAGGGTCTGAATGTATCGGTGGTGACCGGTGGGAATCGTGTTTATCACTTCCACACGTTTCAGACACCTGCACCTCGAGAGGGTAAAAACCAAGCCTCACTCTCGAAACTAAAGCTGCTGTTTAAAGGATTGTTTGACTGAATAAAGACAAAATTTGGATAAGAAGCAGTGGCTACAGATAAAGGCATTCCTGGCTAGGTCGGTTTCTCTTTCAAGAGTCATTTATGTGTGATCTGGTAACAACTTCTCATATTGAAATTCTGAGCAAAATCTTGCCTGTGCAGTTGGGTCTGGCTCTGCAAGGCTGATTATTTCACCCAGTGCTGTTCTCTGTAATCCCATAGGCCAGTTCTTGGCTACTACAGTGATGGGCCAGCTAATTGCAAAATCTTAATTAGGGACTGATAACTTTGAAAACCCTAAATACTTCCAGAAAAGAAACATAAATCACCAGGAAATGAAATAACTGCTTTCAGATCAAAATACTAAACCTAAAAATGTCTATTAGTAGCCATAGTAAACTGTGCCAGTGTACTTTGAAGTGGAAATACAGAGAATTTTATGAAATTCTGCAAATCTTGAGTTACACTTGGAATGCATTTCCATTGGGTTATCAGAACTGAGCAGCTACTCTATGAACAGTAATAGGTACAGATAAAGCAAAGCAATAAAATGATTACCGCTGTGTGGAAATTATGAAAATGTTTTATTAAAAGTGCTCATCTGGAAAAAAAAACCCTGCGGCACACATTTCAGCAGTGTTATAGGTTTTCCTGCAGGCCTGCATATGAGGACTTCACACAGATCATGAACTTGCTTGTGCTTTTGCTGTTGCTTTCTTAAGAGAACAATATTTTCTTTCTTACACCTTTATCAGCCAACATCTTGACTCATATGCAAAAGGAAGAGAGACTGCAACACAAGTTTTCACCCTACTCCTGTGTTTTTTTGAGCTCAAACCCCCCTCCAGTGACAGATATTGATTTACTACAGGTCCAGCTGAGGCACTAAATGGGTTCCAGACCTACCATTAGCCCCTGACCCTACTGCCCTGCAAGGACAGTGGAAAATCCCAACACAATATTGTGTTTTTCTGTTTCCCAGCTTAAAAATATCATCTGTAAATGCATATATATGTAAAAAAAAAAAAAAATCACTCTCAACTTTACACTGCTAAGGTCAGCATGTTGAGTGATATGTTATAATACAGGGCTGCCTGGGGCTTTCAAGGAAGGTGCCTTGCATCAGGCTTTCAGAAGGCTTAGAACTCCTGTACCACTTGTTGCCTCCCTCCTGATCTCTAGGATAAACTATAGAACTACATTAAATTTTAGTCGCTTACACTTAAACCTGAAAACCAGGAGAAAATTACAGCCCTCTAGTTTTAACTGAAAGTCTTTTGTGGTGGTAAAAACTTGGGTGGTGCTCATAAATTCCTGGAAGAGAAAGTCCAGCTGAAATGTTGGCAGCAGCTCAGGCTGCTGCCTATCAAAGTGTTAGAGCATAAAGCAACCCAGTAAAACTTTGTCATCCAATGTACTGGTGGAGCTGCAGGGCAAACTGCCTTCAAAGAACATGCTGCACTGCCTGGGAAACCCCAAATCTAATTTAACAATAAAAACCAAATAGAGTTCAACAGAAATTACTCCAAAATCAATGGAATTGAATCTTATAAGTTAGGGAGGTTTTGAGCATCTTAGAGAACTCTGGTTAGGGTATCTCATTGCCTGTTGTTTTATATTTGATTTTGCCAAAGGAGACTCTATTTTATTCTTTAACAAGACACTAGTTTTAACATGGTCTTTGTTCACCAGAGTGCTCAGGCTGCAGACAGGGTCTGCTTCCATTGAGGGGACTGGAAGGGGAGAATGTTTACGCTCCCCTGCTCCATACCCACATGCCAGAAAAACAAAACACATTCACTAACATCAGCAGAGATTCAATTACAGAATTAATCCTTTCTAGCAGGTGGTTTCTGGCGAATCCAGTGCCAGAAACAGGCTCCATGTCAGGTAAATCCAACTTCTACTGCCAAGGAGTTAATCAAATAGTTATTATAACTTATTACTTGTCTAATTTGAGGCCTGCAAAGCATTGTAAACATTTCCGAGTTATTCGTAAGTAGCACACCAATTATCTATGTCCAGATACCAGGGCAGATAGATAAATTGATTATTTTGCAATTTAACACATGAATTAATGTGTGTGTGTCTGTGTCTGCACACACTATTCACAAATTTATCAGCAAGTCTGTTTCTTACACCATTTGGCATTTTTTTCCACCAGCAAAAAACATCAAGGAACTCTTAAATACATACGTAGGCTCTGTCACATAAAATGCAATAACTCTTACTAACAGCTTTAAATCAGGAAGTCAAAAAATAAGGTTGTAATATTAACGTTCACTGGCCCTGGTTACACATCATTGTATGGACAAAGGAGCTGTCAAAGGGGATCAGGAAACCCTGGCCTTTCAAATGCTTTCACTGAGGGTGGCTGAGTTTCAGAGAAAGGGAACCTCCCTTCCTCGTATAATGCACTAAACCAATTATGCCAAACCCAGCAGGTGATTAGCTTATGCCCTGAAGCATGAGATTTGATTATTCTTATCTTGGTTTGCATACTGGAGCTACAAATATTATTAACGGTCATAAAATCATCCAGCCTTAAAAAAAAAAGAAAAAAAAAAAGAAGTCTAGCCTGAAATTTTGATTTGATGACCTCTGTATGTGGCAAATTCCGAATGTTCCCTTTGTTTAATCTGAATGCCTTCACTATGAGATGATCACCTGTATTCATTCATGTCACAGGACTTGAGTACCAAACCTGACCATTTGGGTGCACTTTGCCCTTTGGGAGCAGGATGTGTGAGCTCCACCACTGTGCCGGTGGGAAGCAGGTTCCATGCATGTCTGGATGAATAACAGGGCATATAATTGTCCTTGAGGTCTTTTTAAAGGGAAGCAATCAACAAGTTTCTTCACAGAAACACTACAGACAGGGATGAAGAGATTTTCATTATTAGGTCATCATTTAATGGGAATGTAACACTGCCAGGACTACTGAAGAGTGATCCAAAAACCACTGGCACCAATGGGAAACTTTCCATGGACTTCAGTGCACTTTGGGCTAAGCCTCAGATGAGCTGAATCATGCTGCTTAGTTTTGGCTGTAGCTGTAACAGATGATTCCCAGTCCTGTTTAAATTAGGGTGAACCACCAAGGAACAAGTCACAACCTCTCTAAAGATCTTTCCCCAGACAAACCACAAACCAGGCTCTGTCCCAGTACCGAGCACTCCCACCAAGCTGTGTCAATTTGCAATTACACTGATAGGATTTCTAGTACCATTCTGCTGCCCAGTTATCCCACCTTGATTTTTTTCAAAATCCTCCAGATTTTAATACATCACCCTGCACTGGGAAGCACGTTAGCGCAGAGTCGTTTTGTCTTTGTAATAAATAATTTCCTCTGAGACGCAAACAACAGCTCCTGCTCTCTGAAAGCTTGGCTGGGAGAAGGTTCTTGGATAAATAGCCTCACTTAGAAAACATATTTGCAAAAGCCTTTGAGAAAGTGCCATGTGTATGACAGTTTCAAATGGTGCTTTAAGAACACTGTACTTGACCTGACACAAAACTGAAGATTTTTATTGGAACTTCCAATCCAAATGTCCTTCAGGCAACCAGCTAAATCATAAGGAATTGTTTATTTGTGTTTGGTCTTTGAAACAAAAGGAAAGTAAAGACTGAATCAAAGACCAAAAACACGAAATCAATCACATTAAGAACACACTAAGGAGTGTCTCTCAACTGGTTTGGGTTGTTTATTCCATTTCTGACAACCTTTTAGGATCTGAACTTGCAAACAGGGTGAAAGAGTACGTTTGAAAGACCTAATGGCAAAATTTGTAACTTTCAGGTTATGATTCTTTTTTATTTTTCTTTTTTTAAAGACTGTCAAAGACTACATCTTTCTCTTGTTTCAACAAAGTGGCAAACTTTAGGTCTTGAAATTCAGTAAGACTGAAAAGGTAATGAAATCTGCAGTTCCTCTCTTACTGATCCTAAGGCTGCTGCATTACCCAGGAGCATGGCAAGTTGTACAGACGCACAAACAACTTTCCAGGACACCTTGGAAAGAAAAGGAACCAGTTGAGTGAATTAACTGGTGCCTGAGGTCAGTTTGTTGCTCTGGCCAAGATTTTCTACTTGAGTTCACTTAAGGACTTCATTACCTGGGTTCAAGATATTGATGTCACCGAGACCCAAATAACTCTTGTCACCTGCATTCCCTGACCCTGTTTCACACAGAAAGCATGGAGAAGGATCTCACACTGAGCATTATTATAAGACCATTATGCTGCCCTATTCCTGATTTGCAAGTCAAACTAATTGAATTATCAATTACACATATTTTCCAATGGTGTAATAAGGAAGAAATTTCAGGATGTAAAAAAATGGGTAATGCTTTGTTGAAACAAACTTATGTTCTGTATTTTCTCAATGAAGGAACTTGAAAACTAATTTAATTTGCCATTTATATTTGGCAGCATAACGTCTAAAATATTGAACTGTAGAAGAATTGTAGTAATTTAGTCCAAATGTGAAATTGGGAAGCATGTCCATTCACTCAGGCCCTGGCAGATAAAAAATTGGGCTTTTCTTATTTCTCTTATCAAGTAAAAGAAAGCCAGACTACTCTATGAGTACTGAAATTTCTCAGCTGCTCCACCTCCTACAAAGTCTCAGCTAAACCCAGCTCCTAATTTTGAATTTGAAATAACTATTTGTGTACATATGTTTATATATACATTCTAAAAATGCATGTATGTGTGTGTATACATACACCTACCCTTTACATACATACTCCGAGTAGGCACCTGCCTTGGAAATCTCTTAAGCAGACTGAATACACTTAAATTGCTACAGCTTAATAACTTTGAAGCTCCACATGGATTGATTTTAGCACTATTACGCTGCCTTATCAGCAAATCCCCTGTCAAAGGACAGGATTTGCGTGCATGTGCGTCCGTCTGCGTGGGCACGCCTGTAAATTAGAGACTTTCACTGCAGTGGTAGTAGAACCCACAAATCTAGCTTTAAAAGTATTATCTTCAGTGCACAGAGGTCACATTTTATGGTGGGAAGGATAAGAGGAGGAACATCTTGTGAGCAAGGTGATGAAGTAGGACTTCAGAGGCTCGGGTTCAATTTCTCACCCTGCCAGAGGCTGCTTCCATGACCCTGGACAACTCAGGGTTAAGCAGATGCTCAAGCCATCTTTTGTCTGAAGGGCAATATTCCCTTTGTCTCCTCCTTTGCCTGGGCTTGCACATAGATTACAAACAGTTTGCAACAGCTTCTGGGAGGTGGTTTGGAGGGGTGGGTATCCTCTGAGGTTATTTTTTACTGTGGGTGAATACAGCATCTTGCACAGCTCAGCCCTGCACTTTGCAACTTGTGAACTTCAGAGGCACATGAATACTTAAATAATTATACTTTGCAAGTGAAGTCCAGAACCATTGTATCACACACATTCCTCAGTATTCCAAGAGAACGCACATTAATGCCATATAAAGTTGGGGATTACTAAGAGGAAAAAAGGAAAAAATAGGGGGATGGGAGAGGACCAAAAGATAATTAGCGTGATCTGTATTCCTCCCAGGTATCACACTACACCAGCTAAGAATACAAATGTAAGGGTCACATGTGCAAACATTGTATTTACATTATTACAGCCAAGAGAGGTCCAAAGTTACAGTTGTCATTGACAATCATAATTTATTTTTATAACACCCTATCCATAAGCCACAGAATATTTTTCTGACAACAATCTAGAAAAAAATGGCTAGATTAGAATTTGAATGTAATAAATTAAGAGTATTCAATGTAAGAAAAATATCAGATTTGGCAAAAAGGTCAACACACCAAACATAGCTTCAACTTTCAAACGTTATTTTTCACGCCTGGACAGTGTTTAACAAGTTATCTTTTTTTTTTTCTCTTTTTCCATTTTGTCGATTCTTTGAGCTGTGACATGGCCAAGAGCTGGGCAAGCGGCTCCCTCTGGTGCTGACACCAACGAGGCTCTCCACGTTTTACAGACCTGGCTCTCTGCATTTCCGTGTAGGATCTCATTATTGACACTCAGCATTATGCAAGACTGGCTTTGATAGTCTCTAAAATTATTTATTTTCACACCTAGGTTTAGCTAAGCAGTGAAATTGTGTTCAGAGAGACAGCTCTGAAAGCACCACACTGCTCTCTATGGTATCATCATGTGGTTTCTTAAAACCAAAGATAAATCAGGACTTGGTAGCATTTACACCACTGCTTTGACTAAGAATCTGCTTGAATTTTTGAAATATCAAATATTTTCTGAATTAAAGTGAACAGCTCAAGTATATTATCAGTCAAATGTAAAGTAGCTTGCTGCACTACCACCAAGCACAACTTTTTGTTCTTAGAATTACATATCTTGGTGTTAACATATTTTTTAGTTCTGTTAGAATTTCCACTCTCTGTGAAACTAATCCACTGTAGTACTGCAGTACTTCTCTGAATTTCTGACAGGCTCCCTGACTCTATGTAAAATATAGAGAAGAGGTGCAATAGTTGGCATCATGGATGTTGTCATCATAGTTCTAATGTAGTTAAAGATGTGCCACAATTTTCATTATATTTTCCCAATTATTCAGAGCTATTTTTAAAACAAGAAAAAAATGATGCATATAAATTTCTACCAAGCAAGTTACAATTCTCAGGGAAATATGTTTATATCCAAGGAAAAAATGAAAGTTTAAATACTTTTTAACAAAGTATTAACAACCTATCTGGATTCTTGCTCCTCATCACAAATGCTGGTTTCTTTCACAAATATAATCTATATAATATTTAGAATAAACATTTTTCTTGGTTTTTTTTAAGAAATACATAATCATTTCGTGACTGGCCAGACCCACATACATAGGGATGCTTTGCTATTTTGGAAGAAACATGCTTGGAAAGAATTAAATGCTGCTGCTTCACAAAAGCTGAACAGCATCCATCAGGGTCCAGGAGGATTTCCCCACGTCAAACTCTCCTCATTTTCAAAGATCATTGCACAGGGGGAGGCTCACAAAAAGGGGATCATTCACTGCACTGCTGCTGCCTGAAACAAGAGATGCCAAATGAAGACAGACCTATGGTGCCCCCACTAACAGGAGGTTTAATATTATCTTGCTTCATCTGCCAGAGCCTGTATACAAATTCTCCCAACTTTTGAACTATGCAGCGTTATACACAACGATTTGAAGAGGCAGCACTGTATTTGTTCCATCTGCAGTGAGCCTTCCAAGCATTCATTAATCCTCACAGCATCTCAGGGTAGTAGTTCAATTTATGGATGGGAAAACAAAATAGATTGAGTACCAGAATACATTTTAATGTAAGTGCCAAGCAAAGGAATGAGACTGAAAGTGCTCCCAATGTTTCTTCCTCGTGGACATGCAGCAGCCAAAGCCTTAGACATGGGTCTGCTGCAGAAATCTGGCACAGCATCATTCCTGCTTCTCAGGCCCAATAAGTGGATGGAAAGTAGGGAAAGCAAAGCCTCTGCACCTTTCTGGTGAACTGGGTATGGTAAAGGGGAAAAAACCAAAAATAGGGGAAAAAAGGACAAAGAAAAAATAGAGACAATAATGAGGATAATGCAAAATGTTGCTGAACAGTCAAAAAGCAAAGTTGTGGCGCCCTTTTTAGTGTCAACTCCATCATTAAGGTTCCAAATGCTACAAAATTTATGTTTGGGTAGTGATCTTGCTCCCAATTACTCTAACAAACTTACTAAAATAGAGAGAGTTAAGAGTCAACTTTGGTCTCAGCAACAATCTTTAAATACATCAAGAGTTGCAAGAGTGCAAAATGATGGATGTGAACGAAGAGCAATAAAATCAGTGGGGTTTGAATATTCTAAAAATTGCTCTGCTCTTAAGTGTTAGTTGCAGCATATGTTCCAAAACAACAGAAAATCTTTTTCTTTAATGGCCTCTTTAAAGTAGTGTTTGCAGTTCAGTATTGGTCAATCTGTGCTTAGACCTTAACTTGCCAAATTGTACTTGTCTCTACATAGGCTAAAATGTGCCAAACACTGGCTAAAAGTCAATCCACATTTTTATAGTTGGAATTTTTTGAGAAGAAAATGAAATAGCAGGGAAAAGCGGTGTTAGCTATGCATCTCTCGTTAATTCATTAAAGACACAAAAATTGACAAAGTCACTGTGTGATTAGATGAAATGTTATCTCCTTATACACACTTGCTGCATCTTTTGTTGTGCATGTTAAGTCCAATAATAATGCTGCAATCTCTGTGTAATCACACTGAAGTTCGAACCAGACCACACATCATTTCTGTTGTTGTTTTGCACTGTCATACAGCACAGTGCATGCATAGATCTATATATAATTTCATATGCTTCAACTGGGCCTACCAAAGATGAAAAAAGTTCTCAAATATTTGATTATTTTCTTTTCAGAAGTGCCTCCAGACGTTTATTTCCCTGAGCACGCTGAATTTATTTTTCTGACCACTCCATTTTCACAGGGTATTCCAGTTCTCCCACAATTTACGGCGCTTCCACATCCTGTGAACACCCAAACTCAGCACAACTGTGCCAAATCATGCCATAAGAACTCAGAGTGAAGCTTAAATTCCTTGGAACACAAAAAGTATTTATAATTTCATCACCTTCTTGTGCCTTGTCTTGCACAAGAAGGTGATGATTTAGGCTGAACTTCCTGGTTGTTCAAGGAATACAAACAATAATTAATCAAACCTCAGAACTCAGCTCTTCTATAACTTAGCAACATCTAATTTTCATTTTATTGCAATATAAATTGCTACCTGGCTATGTCTTTCAGTAAAACTTCCTCTACTTTTCATTTTAATTGTCCAATAAATATGTTCAATTGGCACCAGTCCAAATTTTTGTGAGTTCAGGAGTTTGGGTTGGTTATTTTTTAATAAATTCAAAGATATCTCAGCTAGAAGTGATGCTTTCTCAAAAATAACAGATAGGCCAATTCCAAAACATTGTTAAGCAAAATAAAAGCCAGGAGCAATCCTTACTTTCACCATACTGAGTGCTGGAAAACAACTGTATAAACATTAACAAAATTTCTACTTCAAATTTCTTTTTCAAAATTCAGAAATGTCCTGTGCTATTTTCTGGCAACTGGGATGGAAAATCTCCTACCCACTTCAGAGGAACAATTCACACTCCCTCTTTTCCTTCCTGTGAATAATAAAGTTCCTCTTGATAGGAAATGGATCAAATCTGAAATAAATAAATAAGCGCATCTGGTATTTATTTATCCCAGTCCTTGGAAATTTTATGCTAATTACAGTTCTGTTACTAAGGCTCTGGAAAACATAGTTAGGTTTATATTATTTTACTGGAATTCAGAAATAGAAATGTTTCTTTCCCAGTGTTTCTCCCCTCTGTGTAGTATCTGAAGTTGGTACCCTCAGTATATGAAGTTAGTAAGCTGATTAAAAGTATAGCTGACCAGTTCCTACTATTACGCTCAATTAGTAGCAATTTATCATTACAAAATTCAATATATCATCTTTTCTGGCACGTCTTCATTCTAGCTTCATTCTCCCTACTTTCAGTTCCCTCATCTTTCCCATCCTCCTCTCTCTGTTGTGCAGGTGACCTGTCCAGCCCCTTCCCCTCAGAGAAAATACATCTGAAAACTTCCCCCAAACCACAGTTGAGGGACTTGCTCACGTCGATAAAATTAGAAAATTTCATTTTGGAAATATAACTTGAGGTAGACGCATACTCAAAAACCTAGAAAGGCTTCAAATAATTTCTTTCTTCCTGACTTTGCAAAAAGTTCTGCAGCCCACAAGGCTCATGCATAGGCATTGCTGTTTCCTAGAAAGTTGCAGAAATCCACCTCACATCTGGTACCACAACAACCTGGTCTCTTCCATAAGTAAAATTGGTCTCTTGTGAAACTTTAATCCTATTTATGCAAAACCATAGTCTTAACTGGATATACAGCGGATCTCTGGCAATTACTCCTCTTCCCCACGTGGACCTCCACAGACAGATGTTCCAACTTAAAGCTTGGACCACCAATACACGGAGCCCAGGAGAAATCTCTCCCGATCTACAGCAGTAGCAAACTCTTATCCTGTGCACTGAGCAGCTTTGGTATGAGTGAGACAGACTTTTCCAACTTGTTACATGAGAAAATACATGTCCTGTACAAGGCTGCAGGTTTAGTCTGGCTTCCCAACTCAGCAGTATCTACACAGCCAGGCTTTATGTGCACTTCTACCCATTTCTTAATCTGTTGGTGATTCACTCCAAACTCTCTGAGGAACATGCAAATTTGCTGGCAGCAAGGGACAGAACAGGTACAGGAACTCTGCAAGGCTCTGAACGCTTCAGTCTACCTCTCTTAAAAAAAAAAAAAAACTGCAACACATTGCTGGGCACGAGAAAGAGAGAAAGAGCTCATTGGTGTTTTAACTGGGGAAGAGTTTGACTCTGCAAGACATAAATCTTTGGGAAAGCAGCTTGCATTATTTCTGGCATTCCTAAAGCAACATGAATGCCACATGGAATGGGCACAACTTCAGTGTACTTAACAGAGCTCATCCTGCTTGCTCTGATGGGACTGTAGGAGGGCAGAAGGAGCAGAATCTGGCCACGTATCCCACTTGTGAGCTCTGCACCTCCTGCCCTTGCAGATCAGATGCTCCTCACAGCACGGATCACACAGCCCACAGGATATCCAGCTTGAAGGGGCCTGACTGGGCAGGTGCCTCCGAGTGTCCCATTGCTCCATAGAGTGCAGAGGTCATCACCTGGAGGTCTTTGGCTGAGGCCAGACTGGTGGCCCAGCATGTCCATAGCCATTAAATGACCATTTGGCATCCTATACCACTCATGGAACTTGTAAAACCATTATCAAAAGTAGGTAAATGTTGTTATCCACACTTCTGTTTCTTTCAGTGAAGCTTATTTCTGCCAGGTATCAAACATTTTATCTATTTAAGAATTCTTTTTTTTCCTTCAAAAATATTTGCAACTTTTGTGGCAGTTTCATACCCATCTGGTGGCTACAGCCTGGAACACAGCAACAAAGGCCAGGGTTCCACTATTTACACTGACTACTGAACCACTGCACAACCTCAGATTGCTCACCTGCTTCAGGTGCTTTCCATCAGAAATAATCAGGATATTGGTAGCTGCTGAAAAGCACTATGAGATTTCAAGCAAAAATTGAAGTGGGTTCAAACAGTGTTATTAGTAACTGCATGGACTTAGGTACAATAAATGAATTTCTTTGAAAGACTCTGTCTTAAAGTACAGGAGTTCTTTAATACTGTTTACCATCTGAAAACAAACTCCCATAGCTAATTTAACAGCAAGAACTAAACAGGAAGTGCACTGTAGCTCTAACAGAAACTATGGCTGGAGATTAAATTTGCCATTACATTTGCCATTTACCTTGATCAGCAATATGCTCCAACCAGTCATGAATCACTGTGTTGACCCATGAACTCCAGCATTTGCTTGCAACTCACTGTTGTTTAAGGAATTATCATTATTACAGTGTATGGGGACAAGCATGTTCAAACAGAAAAGCAAAGAGGAAAATAAACAAAGAACTTATTCAGGCAATGACCTGTCAATTCAAGAACCAGATCATGCTCAAATGCACACACGACATAAACGATAATGAATAGTAACAAGGGATACAGACAACCCGTCTAGTGAGTCACCAATTCAGCTCTCTAAACGTTCCTGATGCTCAGAGGAAAGACATTTTAAAAGCTCAAATGCAAGTCTGTTCTCATTGAGTAGCTGTTCCCTGGCAAAGAGGGAATGACAGGGGCTGTACCAATGACACAACAGGAAACACTCTTCGACACTTTCCAGCTTCCAGAGATAAACAGCAAACTTTCTAACACTGACAAATTAAATAAGAAACACTGACATCAAAGTTACCATCTAAATTGCCTGATTGCACAGTCAGAAATGCATATTAAAAAATCTTTCTGTATCGATTCATGAATTCTATGAAAATTTTTGCCTGAATAGGGAGAGTAGGATTGAACACAGCAACTCTGAACTATTTCATGGTAATAAAACACTCCACGCAGAGGGGCTCAGAGAAAGCACTAAAATCTACGTACATTTCATGAAATAACTTCTCAGATTTGGTTCCATTAACCTTACTCAAATGCCTACTCAGCAGCCACAAGAAGTTCAATCATACCAGAGTGAATAAAACAAAATCAAAACCATGGTAACAATTTCTGATGGACTCAGCATATTTATATTATATTCATCAACTATTGACCCAAATGTGTGGTGAACTGAACCAGCACCTGCTCAATCTCTAATTGATGTTTTTGCACAGTGGATGATTTGTGGGCAGCATTAAATGGGTCTCTAACTGAACACAGAGACCTACGTAGGTGATAAACGTAAATACAGGTGTTTGTTGCATCACCAGTTGCAGAACATGTTGAAGATAGTGGAAAGAGAACTCAAATAAATGTAAAACCCCGTGGCACAAAAATTCTGTTAAAACAGCCAAACCTGAGTGCCTTCCTCATAGCACATTTCTCTTCATAAGGAGATCAGCTTTATTTTATTCCAGCCTTTTCAGTACGGCTTGACTGTAAATAACGGGTGAAAACAGATGTGTTCATGAATGCAGAAGAAGGTGGAAATAAAGCAATAGAAAAGGATAACATGAAAGAGGAGCTTTCCTCACAGCGCTGCAGGAACACTGCTCTATGCTGCTGAAGGGTTGAACTACACAGCTCCTGCTTATTTTTAAGAGGATTTTAAAAGCTGATGATAGAATCATCAAGATTACAAAAAAAAAAGGGGGGAAAAAAGAAAATAAAAAGAAAGAACAAACCTCATTTGCTTGTCTTTTAATCAAAACATGTAATCAGAAGGCCTAAGTGATGATTACCTCCTGCTTTCAACCTCAGTGACTGAAGCAGCCTGTTCAATGGGTTCTCACTCTTCCCAGTGCCAGGGAAGGTGTCGCTTCCCCGCACAGGTACGTTCGCACACTACGCTCCTTCCCAGTCACCTGATCTGATTCCAGAGCAGAGGACAGCAGCCACCCACAGCTGAGGCACTCCGTGGGAGTTCAGTAAACACGGGACCCACAGCAAGAAAGCCACTTTTTAGTAGCGGCACCTTTATTAGCTCAAAACGTGTTCACAACTGTTAATGCCATTAATTACCGGGACGGGGAGATACCCAGCAAAAGACTAAAAATTGCCTTTGCTGGAACGCAATTCGTTTGGATGATTTATGGAGTTCTTTATTGTGAGCGTCACAAGAGCTTTTTCAAAACAAGAGAAATCATTAAATCCCATAAAACACGGGCTATCGCCGCCGTTAGCTGGGAATTGATATCCCTGCTCGTGCCATTTATATCCCTAAATGGAGCTGATAAAACAAAAATTAGTAAAGCGTGCTGATGGAGAGCAGCCTGCAGCATTCCAGAGGGAAGCAGGGGATCCTTCCCAGCCACCCAGCAGGAATCGCTCCCCCCTTTTATCCCACGACCCCGGGGAGCCCCGATATGGCCAGAAATCAGGCTCAGCCCCGGGGAACTGATGGTGAGGGGGAGGGAAGAGGGAGGGGATTTCATTTGCTTTTAGAGGGAGAACTTGATTATTATATACCAGCCTCCACCCACCCCGGTTTTCCCTGGGGGAATTTTAACTACTTCTCTCTCCTTTTTAAAGGCAAATCTAAAAAAAAGGGAAAAAAAAAGCTTTTGTGTTGCAATTTTCTGTCGGTGGGGTTTTTTTTCAGGAATCCTGCTGGGTACAGAAAGTGCAAGGTAAGAAATAATTTTAAACAGAGGATTGGTGGTTTTAAGCAGTTACCAAATAACAGCCAAAACATGTGCACAGTCAAGAAACTCCCAAATCCAGAGCAGACAGGGAGAAAGAATGTATATTTTAGTGATGGAAAGCAGGCAGACGTATTAGGAATGACTCGGAAGGACGGGAGAACAGCACTGAAAATGCAAATAAATCAGCTCAGATTCTATGAAGAAGAAAAAAAAGAAAAGCTGCTGATAACCCTGAGCAAATGCTGCTGCCTCAAAGACAGAAATAGCTCCCTTACCTTATTCCTAATCCTTGTTTGCACCTGCTCTGCAATCATAAATACTTCGAGGTGCTTAACATGGAGCTAAATTGATGGCTGAATTTAAGAATTTCTTCGTGCACCTCATTTACAGATTAAAAGGAGATTTTTTAGGATCGTCCTCCTCAGCATCCATTAGCTTCCCAAAGAATTCCCATTTTCTTGTTAAAAAAAAAGAAAAAAATACAGTATGTCTATATACAACCGGGCACTGTAATAGATCCAAAAAACCGGGAGCGGGGGAATCTGAGAGGTGTCACTACAAACTTGGCAAGCAAAACGTATCCTCAGCAGGAAGCAGAGAGAGAGAGTGAGGAGAAAAAACCCTGCAAATCAAAATTCCCAGGGAGATTTTGAAAGGAAAAAAAAAAAAAAATACGCAG